>JAGDQP010002474.1:0-31324 GCA_022664845.1 Lepisma saccharinum
ATACAGTGTATAAATTGTAAGTGAAGTAATACCGAACTGAATAAAAAAAATTGAAAAGAATCTTTTCTGTTTAAAATTTTTTTAAAATTCCTTTTAAATTGAAATATATATAAACAATTACTTTTTCAAATAATGGTAATGGTTACCGTTATTTAGATGTGGACTTGGTTATAATTTCTTCTTATGGTATTCAAGGTTTTAAAAACTTGTAATCCTATTTCTTAAATCTTTAATTCTTTACAGATATCAATCCATTTTGTGAGGAATAAAATAAAATTTCTAAAAATCTCTCTAATCAGTTGCTTCATTATCTTCCACAAATGTGTGGCAAAGTCAAGTTATTTTTCTGTATTAGATGTGCGAAAATAAGAAAACGTCAGTTTTTCAGCTGCTCGTCCCTTTTTGTCAGTTAAATTATACAACTTCTTATTCGAATCTTATAAGCATATTTGTTTATAGAACTCTGTATTTGCTTGGTAATCCTAATAAAATCCAAAACGTCTAGTGTCAGTTGCGAATATCATACTTGAATCTCTATTTATACTTTGCTTTTATTTGAAATTTAAACCATCAACACTGAGTAAACGGAAAACCTCGAAGATGAATTTCGCTTAGTTTTCTAGAGAACAACAGTGAGTTTCTCCTCTCTCTATGATTGATATGAACGTACAGGTATTGGACAAAATAATGGAAACACATGTGAACACTGGGAAATGTAGTAGCACTGAACACTGCGTAAATCACCGTCTCTTGTTTGTTGGATGTAGAATGGACTGTGCGCTAATAGTAAAGTGAGGCAGTGTGGTTGTGAAGGTTGTGCAGCGGTGGTGAATGACCAGTATTTCTGACTTGACGAACATTGAAAGAGGTCTAGTTGTGGGGGTCCGTCTAGCTGGATTATCCGTGAACGAAACAGCGACGTTATGATGTGTATCACAAGACACGGTCTCGAAAGTCATGATCGCATACACAGTGCACGGTAAAGCAGGTACGGCAGAACAAAATAATGGTCGAATGGACCTTGGGATCCTCTTGAGGTGGATTGTGAGGTCACAGAAGGATACAATGTGCTTCAACGAGAATATACAACCATATCTTCACCTGGCCTACGTTCCTCAGTGGAATTAAAAGAATGAGGCGGGAACTGCATAAAATGGGTATCCTGACTGTTTAGCTATTCCTATGCCTCTAATAACGGACAAGAATGCTCAAAGGCGACGCGCATGGTGTAATGCCTACAAACAATGGACGTTGGAGGACTGTTAACGTGTTGTATAGTCAGGCGAGTGAAACTCTAGAGAGTGGTGTTGTCGACTGGCTACATTCGCAGAATTCTTGAGAGGAAAGTGTGCTTTCGAGTTCTGAACACATCGGATATCTTGACTGAGGTTTCTTCATGTGTCTTCAAGTTCATTGGATAATTCCTGGGTGGAATATTCAACTGAAAACCTGTCACTCCGTCTCGCAACAAGGAGTATATCCCGTTAAATGTCATGTCTAATGACCTTAAGTTCTTTTAAAGGCCAGGTTTATAAGGCTTCTCTCATGCACAATGACGATATGGAAGAAGTTGAATCAGTTAAGGTGGGACGAGCTTACACACATTGTTTACGGTCTAATCATCTTCCGTCACCAGTAATAGTGTAGTATGTGGCAGCTGGGAGCTTGGACTATGTCTGTGCGTCCACACTTCCACTCTAGAGCAGTTCGCGCAGATGTCCGAGCGGTATGTTGTCACATAACCTTTTCATATTTTCCAAAAAAAACTTCAATATTGTCGGGAAGCAATTCCTCATTTTACGAAACCAATGGCTTGCAGATCAATAAGTGGTACTCCTGGGGCTTGACTGGGAGTGATGAAGACATGGTGATGCAGATGTCCGTCTCCGTCTCATTTTGCTGTGTAGATGATAGTAGATCGAACATTATGGCTGGACTCAGACAATAGATTGCTCCGCATCATACAAATGACGGAAGTCTTCATTGTAAATGTGGTCAATTACATTCTCCTGAAAGTACTGCTCATTGATCTTCACATTTTTCCCATTCCAAAAAATGTGAAATTTTCAAATGGACAGAAGCCAGTCACTACCAACTCATTCGAAAATTGTTCACATTTTACTAAATAAAGTTCGAAAATGACTTTCTCCATTTGGTTAGTAGGAAATTCTGCGAAGGTTGTAGGTGTGATACAGGTATATGAGGGCTTCATGCAGAGTAACAACTCCCCAGTTACATCTCCCCCACATGCTGGGGCTTTTACAGGTTTATACTTAAGTGACGCGTTCCTTGATATGACATTACTTTAAGGCGAGTCCGTGAACTTTATGTTGGATTGTGAATGAAATGTTAGTGAATAATGCACAATAATGGGGATTTGTACATCCCTGCGTAACTGCGTTCTATCACGTGGAACCACTCAGACAGTACATTCTTGCGATACCAGCTGTATACGTATTTTTTTTAATATAGAGCTTCAGGAGGGAACCAACTCTTCACTGCTGAATAATGAGCCATAATTGCGATTTGCTGACGGACAGACCTTCATGTCATTGTACTATCCTTAACTTTACTTTTCAATTTAAACTGCAAGTATGTACCCCTGTTCTATATGCGTATCAGGAACTTTCACTGCTAATACGGGAACGTGGGGAGATCCCACTCTACCCACAGCAACTCCACATCAGGCGAACAACGGTGACGCAGTGTACTCCTGGTTCAAAATAAGACTAAGGTAAAGCCGTAATATCTTAACTGATTCAGTCTTCTGTATAAAGCAGAAAAGCATGGTAATTTCACTGAAGTATATTCCAAACTCTTTATATATAGATTACCTTAAAATCTGAATTTAATCTTGAATATTGTAAACAACAAGTTAGAACTCTTTATCTAGTGTTTTAAAAATGGGTTTAGGGAAGAGGAATCGTAAAACATCCCTTTATTAAATTGTATTTTGATTGGGACATTTTGGTATTTTTACTATGGCCTTTCACGATTCCATAAGTACAATGCATGATAAATCTACAACTATCCTTGCGCTAGGTGAGATTTATACCCGCGACCTTAGAGAAGCCGGCCAAATAGAAATAATAGATTAATAGAAAACAACGATGGTAAAATATGAATCCCTATGACTGTCACTGACTCTGAAAAATAGGCGGTATAATATACCCACATTTTTAAAGATTAACTGGGGGCACAGGGATTCATATTTTATAAACCTAGTTTTTTCAATCAATGTGTTCGTTTCCAAGAACTGGAAGGCAAAGAACGGCCCCTCTAAACCCGACCCTGTGTTCTCCACTGCCTCTTAAAAGTTGTGGGTACCAAATTGGCATTTTGATTAACCTCATAGAAAAAAAAACAACAGAATACTGTAAGTATTATGGAGCGAGTGTATAAAAGAGTGAAAACGTTTCGATGCAATTTCTGTAAAATGGACCAAGGTCCTTCAACACATGACATTCACATGTGTGTTCACTAAGAACTAGGATTCGAAGTACCTCAAGTTCTTAGTCTTGATATTGATATATCTCGAGAACTATTCTTTGTCAAACTCTTAAATGTAGAATTGTGTCACGAAATAATAAAACCTGTGATAGACACTTTATACTACGAAGTTGAATATAGTCGTCACCCAATAGATACGTTTAACTAACCAAGTGCCTACACAATATAGAATATCTTTGTGCCCTCTTGAATTACCAGACGAACTTTGGAGCGGTAGTTTGGCTATTTTTTGCCTCACACGAAGTGAAAAAATATAGCTAAGGTTTTGCTCACGAACCTTTCTATATTCAAGTGGGAGTATTAGATTATTCGTGTCATATGCAAATCAGATAGCTACGTGTAGACATTGTGATTCGCGATTGCACATGAGTTCAAATTTTGACAAAAAGAATAATCTTAGGTTAAATCCAGCAAATGTTGCAGGTGAAGATTGCAATTGCCCCAGTTTGACCGTAACAAAACACGCCAGCCCCAGACATAACAAATTACTCGATATTCCCTGTCTTGTCAACA
Organism: Lepisma saccharinum; assembly: GCA_022664845.1. NCBI lineage: Eukaryota > Metazoa > Arthropoda > Insecta > Zygentoma > Lepismatidae > Lepisma > Lepisma saccharinum. The sequence goes on from JAGDQP010002474.1 coordinate 4,024, forward strand.
CGTACCAAAAGCTACGATGAACAACAAGTAGATTTAGAGAATGAAGTGATAATGTCAAAAAAAGGAGGCGGCCCAACAAATTCATGACTAAACGCCACCTGAGCCTGTAACTTCAGTGATCACAACAGAGGTAAACATGCAGCAAATACCTCCCACGGATAATGAAATAAGTTCTAGATATAAGAATATAATTCAAAAGCCACCAGGAGGATTAGATGATTATTCGAAATAAGAAATTGGCTTGACGTCTAACATACAGACGGAAGTTAAAGTGGATAGTAAAAGTATTCTGTTAACCGTTTAAGTGACTCTGCTGCTGTTTTTTTTGTAATGGAAGTTACATGGCTCGGTTACAGAAGTAACAGAGGGAAGTTCTTCTTCCTCTCCCTCTTTAATTTATAGTAAAGTCAACAACTTAAGTGATAAGAACAAATAAGAAAAAATGAGCAAGTGAAAAGTTTTTTAGTGGAGACAATAAATGATAATATTGAGGACGTTACTAAATACACATTATTAATAATTCAAGATAAAGAAGAAAGGAAAATGTTTTTTTTCGGACAGAATTTGCTAATGCCATGCACACTCATCGTGGCGTGTATATCATTTTGGGGGATTTCAATGCCTATGTCTTACCGCAAGATTCGACATCACCTATAAATCTCATGACCTAGAAAAACTTATAAAATGTTTAAGCTAGTAGAAGTATGGAAGTATAATTTCGCTAATATCCGGGCACTCACATACGTAAGAGCAGATATGGCATCTCACCTGCATAACATATATGTTTTACCCGTAGAATAGCAGTACACACATGAAATTCTAATAGTTGCTGTTCCTTTCTCACACCACCAGTGCTTATATATGTCTATATCCCTTCAATTTCTACAAACTTTACGTAAAACATATTTATGTATTCTTGCTAGGCATTCTACAAGATCAAGAATACAAACAAAGACTAATTAAGCGATGGTATCAATTAGTGCATGCACCACCAGCAAATTTTACCATGCTTGAATTCTGGGATGGAACCAAAGAAAAACACCCAATGAAAATTAGTAAATATTATGGGAAAGAACTACATAACCAGGATAGAATACAACTTCAGTACTATTGAAAGTGTCTAATAGAATATTATCAAATAAAAGCAAGAGAGCATGTGTGGATAGAACAAACCAAAGCCATACTACTCTCACAATATCGTCAACAATACAGCTCCACCAATGAACGAGGCAATTTTAAAAACGAAATGAACGATATTCCTTTATTAACTCATAGAAATAAGGAAAGAAAACGAGGAAACCAAAAGTATATTAACAATATCAAGTTAACCGAGACCAGCTTATACAGGGTGATCATTTAAAAAAAGAGATTGTAAATTATTTACGAAACTTTATAAGAAACATACATACCAAAAGTCACCTCAAACGTTATTTCAACAGGTGACAACGGACCTGACTTCAGAAGATTTAGAATTTTTGGAAAGCACCTTTACCGAACACGAAGTTTTTGCAAGGTAATTCATCGCCCGGCCTGGACGAGATGATTCCAAATTTTTTTTAACTTTTAAAGAAATAATGATAACATATAATGTATGAGCCTTTAACGTATTTAGATTAAATCTAAAATTAGATATAAATGTAAAACAAAGATTGATGGTAATCAATCCAAAAAACCGCAACCCTTCACAACAGAATTAGATACCTATTTCTCTAAGTAATGTGAACAGTAAATGCATGTCAAGATTATTGGCGAACAGGCTGTTTCGGATGGGATATTAGATAAATCTCAATTTGAACCTCGCCAGAATATCATTTCAAACTTATTGAGCAGTATTCAATACTTTTCTAAGCATCCAAATTTATAAGCTGCCCTTTATCTTTAAATTATTTTACACAAAATCCATCGCTTGTTTGACATGCCACACCAGCTTTGGACACCCGACATGCTCCATAAAGCGACGTTTCTTGTGGCCGTTCAGACCACACTAATTGGCCCCCGGGAGTGTCCAATCCAGGGAAATTCTCATATCATACATGGCCCAGTTTGGCTGGCTGGTTCGTTCTAGCAGCTTAAAATAAGACGTGATTGAAAACCTAAAAAAAAAAAACAGTTCAATTCTCCTAGGAGGAATAAGTAAATTTAAAGTTCAAACATTTACTCGAGATTCAACGCATTTTTTATTTTAAAAAAAGTTCTTAATTGAACTTTTTGAGGGCGGGTCCTTCCTAACCATTAACCTAGAAGTAGCTAAAATCGATTTGATTTAAATTGCGAGATCGCAAAACTAGCAATGTTAAACTGTTCGTAGCATAATATCTTTCAATTCAAGTGGCAGATTTTTTAAATGAAAGCAACTGAAGAATCACACTCATTCGATTCTCAGTCACACACAAATGACTCACCTTGTTTCCACGGAATATGCTATTGATCGATATTACCTTCAGAATATCAATTTACATAATTTAGGAACCTGTGACTTCATTAAAGTTAATTCAAAATTGTATCACTTTTCTTTTTAAAATAATACAAATTAAACAACATATTTTCGTCGTTCAACTCAAAGAAAACGCAACACTTTCACTCCATCGGGTTAAACGCCATTCAGCAAAACACGACAATTACACGAATTTAACTTCTTCGAAACTAAAAAACATGTAACCGAATAATTGATCTTACTGGCAACAATTTCACTGTTTTATTTAATATACAATTTGTTTCTACTTTTATCTAGCACTTTTTAAAACCGCGGAATAAATCAACTTCACTAAAGAAAAAAACGTGCCCAATCGAAATTGATAAAAATCACTTCTAATGGGACACACTGCTTATGGCCTCAAATTACCTTTAGTTTATGAAAATTATTTATTTTCCACACTCGCCTCATCGAATTTATGCAAGCACTGATTTACTTTCCTCACCACTTCTTACCTGATTTATAAACAGATTTAATTATCTCCCAAACACCACACATTCACCGTTACAATTTAAGTTTACTGAGTAATTACTGAAGCTATCCTCCTTCTTTTTATGATCTCTTGATACCAAATCCAAGTTGTTTTAATTATTTAAAACGTAATTAATTCACAAGAATTCAAGCTATGCTTATGAAATCACGTTACTAATGAATTAATTTAAAGCTAACCTAACACGCCGATCCATCTCGTTTATGCACGACGTTACAAAAACCGAAGTTTCCGTCTTCCTTTCAGCCACATGGCAAAGTCTGCTGTACCCAAAAAAGGGAACGATCAACTCTTGAAACCAGTAACAATGACAAATTCCAGCAACAGCATGCTCTTGATTCTCTCACCACCACACAGCACACTTCGTGGCACCATAATGCACCGGGAACAACAGAATCAGTGTCGGACTGGGTCCCCCGGGGCCCCGGCTGGAAGAACAGTTTAGGGGCCCACGGTAGGAGACGTATAAGTCACGTAAAATAGGGATCGTCCCTTTCTCAGAGTTCTGTCCCGGTGCCCCAAAAACGTTTGCCGGAACTCTAAAATGTCCCGTGTTATGTTTATGGAATAAAAACTACAAGGTCAATAGTTGTTAATGAGGTCAGTCAACAAGAAACTAACATGATAGCTCATTGTTTTTCCCACAAAGTATTTAATTTATACTACTTTCAAGTGACAGACAGACAATAACTATTTAAGTTCTACAAATTTATTCGCCGAATACTATGATAAAGCGTCTAGTCAATAATAGAAACGCCACCATGTTTTATGGTAGAGTCCTTATCGTATGATTCAGAGAGCATTCACAAGACAAGTATGCATCCAATGTTGGCGAAGAGGATAACGGGTGACTCGTCGGACCATACGACACACGAATAGTTTTCCAATGTCTAGATTTTGTGTGGACTGCATCATGCACGTCACTTCTGAGTATATTAGGGGCGTAGGAATAATAATAGGTCAGAATACCCATTTTATGCACTTACAACCTTACTATTTTCGATGATATGGGGAGTGTAGGACAGGTGCAGATTAGGTTCTGCAATTTCTTTCTTGGTCATTGTTTCTTCTGCGACCTCACATTCCCTTTCAGGACCCGGAGTTCTTTATACTGCAGCTTCGTTCTTCGGCTATTATTATGTTTTGCTGACCCTATTTTATCATGCACCATGTATACGATCATAACTTTCGAAACTGTGCCTTGTGATACACATCGTAACGTCACTATTACGATCACAAATGCATCAGTTAGACGGGTCACCACAATATGACCTCTTTGAAATTTCATCAAGTCAGACACACTGATCACTCACCACAACTACACAACGTTCGCAAACACACTGCCTAGAACTTTAATATTAGTGCACAGTCCATCATTCTTACAATAAAAAACAGACGGTTAATTTACCAGCGCTCAGTGTTATTGGATGTCCTTCTTTGACAAGTGTGTACATTATTTTCTTCAGTTCCTGTATATTCATATGAACCATAGAGAGGAGAGAACCTCATCGTTGTCCTACAGAAACCTATTCATCTACGAGGTTTTCCGTTCTCGCAGTATTAATCATTTAAAATTCAGAATCCCGTTGTAGTTCTCAGAGCAGAATACAAACAGAGATTCAATTATGATGTCTTCCACTGACATTACACCTTTTGCATTTTATTTACCAAGGAAATACTGAGTTCTATAAACACATATGCTTTGAAATTCAAATAAGAAGTTGTGTAATTTAACTGACAACAGAAAAGTGAAGAGCAACTGAAAAATCGTATTCTTATTACTGTTTTAACTCAGCTTCTTATTTCTGCTTTCTGCAAAATTGACTTAATTCTGCACATCACAAACAGCAAAAAAACTTGACAATTTCGGCGCGTTAGCGCAAGATATTGAAAGAACTAATTATACAGAAGTTTCAGAAATTTATTTCACACACATCTGACATTCATATCAACAAAAAAAAAAATAATAATAATTCTTAGTTTTCAAAATCTTGAAGACCATGTGAAACCATTATAACCAGGAAACATCTAAGTAATACGTAACCATTACCTGAAAGGAAAATGTTTTAAATATTGCTATTTAAAATGAAATTTAAAGAGTATCAAAGAAAGAATGGATTTTTTCCAAATTGCTTTTTATTCAATTTGATATTGCTTCACTTACAATGTATACACTGTATATAGATGACCTACAGGTTAACCCCAGTATCCACCGACTCCACTGTAACCAGCGTAGCCACCGTATCCTCCAATACCTCCAAGGCGACTGTAAACATGAACATTGGGACCAACTCTGCTCACAATTGCATTGAAGCCGTTGATTGGATCTGATCCATAGTTGACAACTCTGTGACTTCCGTCAGATTCAACCAAACTGTATTGTACTTTGACAAGGTTACCATCACGGGTCTCCACTTGGTTCTTCCTATCTCCAGTCAAGGCATCAGCTACAGAGTATCCAAAGTTGTATCTTGGGTAAGACTTTAAAGAAGTAGTAATTAACGTCAGAAATTGATATTCATTCAATTAATATCTATATTAATCATTTGATTTATTGCCATTAGTATTACTGTTTGGTGTATTCATCTTAATTCTATTTATTCTTCTTTAGATTTCTATCCTGGAAGATTGTGTTATAAAATTAATAAAGTAGGGACCATTTCTACAAATATGTCATGCGTTCTCTATTAAATACTATGTTAGATTGATATAGACTCTTAGCTGTCGACATAAGTAACATTCCTGAATATAATCTGGTTGTTGCAATGTTAAATATATAGTTTGCTCACACGTGTATCTTAGTATTGTTCGTACGCTAGAAAACGTAAGAGTTTATAATTACATTTTATTGATTTGTGGTATTTAAACTTAAAGTGCTATCCAAATCAAATTTGATTGTTGCTGTTGATAGCGGTAGTACCAAAACATGGGGGCTCAATTTGTCTAGGTGCATGATGCTGCTGTAGGTGCTTTAAGTGCTTTAACATTACTTGCGTTAACACTACTGAAAGAGCTCACATTTTTATATCATGATTCTGCCCTGTTGCATATGTCATTAAACACAATCGAAGCTAAATCAAGGATGCTCAAAGTATTGCAAAAGCTATGATATTTCTTCGTCAAAAATTGCTAAAGTTACAAGGTATATACCTTTACGTGTTCAAAGGATATTTGACGTTTTCACGACTGATACAATACGATACGATAGTATACAATATTTCGTGCTTTACATAAATATGTTTCTTGAGATGTTATATTTCCTTGCAACGTATTAAAACTAAATTGAAACGATTGTGTTAATGTTAATGTTGCGATAATTTTAATACTGATTCTTCTACGAGAATTTTGCTTTGGAACTGAAGTTGTGTGTTGATTTCTTGAGAAAGCTTCTCAAGTAATTCATTGACCATTAGCCCAATACGATTTAAACATTTTATTAAAACTGATCTTCTGAATCAGTTGTAAGTAATACAAATGATATTAAACTTCATTTATAAATATACTTCTATTTTATCTTATACATCACACCAGACTTACAGATTCGTGCTACCTACTAAGAAGCAGCGAACACGCTGATCATGGTTTATGTCTAATAATATTTATTCTTACTAGAATATTTACACTAAAGCAAAAAGAGTGCAGTAACATAAATTATTAACAAAAGGAGTTATATAATTGTTGTTTGATAAATAAGTGAACCAGGCGTGTGGTTTCGGTATATATAGAATTAAGGCAGGAAATAAGTTAATTTGGGCTTAGAATAGAAGCTTGGTCCACGAGAATTCCACTCCTGTATTTTAGTAAATGTGATGTTAACAAAACGTTGTCATTTAGAGATTCCTAAAAAAATCAATGGGTTTGCATTCTGGTTTCTATGATGATGCTTCTAGAACACTGAAACTACAAAACTATATTATGTGCTCCTAATAACATTTTAGTCTATAAACCTTGTGAGCATATTATTGTTTAACAATAGTGTATACAACATCTGAACAGAAAACACATCCTTACACTGTGTTACATTATATACTTACGTAATAGTTTAGTCCTCTAGCGAGTCCTCCATAAGCTCGAATTGCTCCTTAACCGCCTTGAGCCCCAATGCCAAGTTGGGCATAGCTAGCAGCGATCAAGGCAACGAAAGCAAAAAGGACCTGAAAATATAGATTATAGTTTGAAATTTTTATACTTGTATATAATTGTTATTTTCGACCTAATCCTACATTCACTGAGTTTCCTAATCTATTTAATGACTGCTTCTATAACAATTTGAAAGCTTGTAGAGAACCATAATTTTTGCCTCATGTAGAGTATTAAATTCCAGATTGTCGTTCACATATAAGCACAACCCCACCTTTTGACTTGTATCGCCTTTTAAATCTATTTAAAATCTTGCTGGGTTTCTGGACCTGGCAAAATATATTGATGTTCTGTGTTTAAAGTAGGTCTATTTCTTACCATGGTTATCAGTAAATGCTTTTCGATTAATTATCTACCAAACTGTTAGAGGCAACCTAACATCACTCCTAGTTTGAAGAAAAGTGAGTAGTAATACGATAATTCAAATAGACGTATTTATCTTCTTCCTGCCGTCTGTTTAATTTGTGTGAAAATACGACAGAAAGGATTAAGAAAAAAATATTTTTTATTTCTGTCTCAGCATGGTTTTGCCTTGTATGACTCCTGTGAAACTTACTTAGCTGTCTTTCTGACTCAGGCCCCGGATCCGTTAGCAAGTATACAAGAACTTGAGGTCATACACCTAGACTTATTGAAGGCATTTCAAAGGTTCAATCACAAATTTCAAATTCACACGATTGCCTTCAGACTTAGTTTTAACGGAAATCTTCTAAAATGACACTTGCCCAGCGGAATATAACGTATCCACATGCCTTGCCACGTGCAAGAGGTTACATTTTTTTTATGTTCCGCAGCCAAACACTTCAGGACCAGTTAAATCTTCCCTCTACATTGATTACTAATGTGAAAACATAGATATATCTTTCTCTGTACTTATATGTTGATGACTGCAAAATTTGTAAGATCATTTTTTCTATAGAGGACACTTTATTCCTTGAAACCACCATAGATTCAGTCAAAGTGGATGCATGATGACTGAGTCCAAACCTACTGCAATACGCTTCATACTTGAAATCTACAACACAACATGTACGTACATATAATCGGAATGTAATATACTGTGCGTAAACAATTACATGTACCTTGTACTCATATAAGATGAAAAACGCAATTTTTACTCCGCACAGTAAATATGAAACATTTAAAACACAAAAGTTGTCTTTCTAGATAGATTGGCAGACATTAAAGATATCAGGACTCTTTGATCATATTATATCAGTTCTGTATTTAATACTATTGAATATTCTTCACTAGTCTGTTTAATGGATTGTGAAACTAACTGAACTAAATTGGAAAAGATACAAAATATCTGTATTCGTATTGTACAACATGGGATACTAAACCTGCGATATAAAACTTATGATGATATTTTGACACGAACAAAACTTAATGAACTTAAATGTATTTGTAAACTATATTCATTGAGCATCGGGATCAATAATGTTATTCCGCTCGGCGCCAATGCCCAGACGAAATGCTGGTTCCCAATATCATTTCTATCTCCCAAAATCGAGATTTAGTTTTCATTCAGCAATCGCTTGTGTACTAATTGTCATATTCTTATAATTATCTTCACTCGCCTCTATATTTCTGCATCAGCATAATAAATGTTCTAAATTAATCTTATAAAAATCTACAGTAAAGAAAATCATTATTTTACCGTATTATTTTTGTGATTGGTTTTGTTATATTCAGTTTCTACAGATTTGCTATGTTCTAGCCAAATTTAATAAATAAAAGATTAGTAAATATTATATTAGCGATTTCAAAATTAATTGTACTCTGTGAGGAATAAGATGGAAATTACCTTGTTTTGTGGATTATTGGTTAATTAAGGTAATGCCGTCCATTTCCAACACTGTTCTTGTTCACAAAAATGTAAAATTGAGATATTGGCATTAATGAGTTCATTATTTTCTAACGCCTAAGTGGTATTTCATGATTCCAGAACGACCATAAATCATTTAATTATCATAAGAAAATAAAGCACAGCAACAAAAATTAAGAGAAAAGTTTGTATCTGTATTTATCTTTCCCGCTACTTTTTTCGGGTGGGGATTATTGGAAAATCTCCTCAAACTAAAACTTCTACCAATACTTCCAAAATATTCATAGTTGGAGATTTTCCCCTAGTTTTCAAGTATGAAAACTGTATTACAAGTTCTTTTGTCAATTTCCCAATATTTATAACACTTTTACAAGGGCGGATTTGTAAATGCATTACACAAATAATGGTTTGCTTAAGTAAGTTTTGTACTTTAATATTGCAAATAATTATTGTGATTCGATATTGAGATTTTGGATTAATGAATTCTATAATATTTTAAGATTTAAAGCCACCTATATACGTTAGTTGCATACGTTGTGGAAGAGTGAGGGAAGAACGTAGAGACATCGGCTTTAGAAGAAGAAACAATTACACTTTTGAATTGATTTGACTTTAAGTAATTATGAAATATTTTAATAAAGAACGTTTGATCTTCTGGTTCGGTTCTTATAACTCCGAAATTAAAATGCCACCATATATTATGTGAATTGTCCTCTTTCGCTACTCAAAAGTAATTTAATTGTCAGTTGGAAGAATGAAATAAAAAAGGAAGAACGCCGCCCTTTTTAGCGTCAAGCATCGTTTACATGATAGATGGAGAAGGTCAGTTTGAAGTAGGAAATTTTATAGAATACACAATTTATCTCTTCCAGTTGATACTGTGAATCTATTCTTTATAAATCTTTGGCGCTAAGAAATGACTTTCGTATCTGGCATTTATTATCTTCTTCTAACGGCGATTTAGTTGTTGTATATTAACATACGAACTGCATTTAGCCATGGGATTAAAGACATAATTTAAATCTTATTTAAACTACTGGAAATTTACTGCAGTTTATAGATTTCCTTTTGTAGTGTTTATAACAGTAATGAATTATTTAGGATAAAAGAGTTGAAAATATATTTAACAACAAAGTTTGCAACTAATAAGTCAACAAGTAAAGCAAAATAAATAAAATCATGTTTTGTAACTTACTGCAGATATCTTCATGTTGTGTATCTGGAAGTATCTTCTGATATGTTATGAACATTTCAGTCCTCTTATATATATCAGGAACCTGAAACGGAAAGAAATTCAATATGGAATTGTACTACACTAAATATTTTGAATACACATCATAAATTATAATTTCCTGTAGAGAAGGTCAATTGTACAAATTTATCTCCTGCTATTTATCTTATATTTCATTGTGTTTTTCCAATTAATTGATTTTGTCTCTGTAAGGATGTACATTTATTTCAAACATGCAGCCAAATATGTCGCAACTTATTATCTTATGAAAGTTATGGTCTTTTTGAGACGTTTCGAATTCATCGCAAAGCAGCCAACCTTTTGAATTCCGAGACGCTCGTAATTCAGCACCTGTGCCAGCCTCAAGGGGAACATACAGGAAAGAACGTAGTAACGATATGACATGTTCATTCTGAAGTATGAAGAAAACGTTGTATATTACAGATTTTTGTGACGCAATCGTTAGACCTTATTTTTCTCTCATAGTGCTCTCATTTGTTGATCCAGCAAAACCAATTTGGTTTTAGCACAAGTTTCACAGGGCGAACTCATGTATTACCTCTCTAAGCCTCAAAATTGTTGCAAATACAAATATAATAATATATACATGAATCCTAGAAGCAAGCTAACCATATTTAACCGTTCAGTTAAATTACGCTATTAGTATAAATAAATGGCAACTCTTCAATAAATGTCATTTATTAAATGTGAACCCTGTGTGGTAATTATACATCTAGATATGGAAATCTGGCACAACGGCCACATATGTCAAGTTCATCTCAAAATTTAAGTTATAGAAAGAAATGTCAATTCTCGTGTGATTAAATCCATATATCTTGATACTTCTTTCTTTCACACAATAAAGTGTAAATATCGTGGCTTAGACGTTAGCGCATCTAACTACAAAACCGGCGACCGGGGTTAAATCTTGTGTAGGGCAACTTGACTCGGAATGTTTCTATGCCTGGCATTCTGAGATCCATGTGGCCTCTTATTAAATTGGTATTTTTGAGCAACTCAGGAGATAAAGGCGGTCAAACTTGCGACTTGACCACCCCCTTAGTTCGTGCCGTAGGTCGAGAATTCCCTTCAGGTCCTTTGTTAGCGAAGCTATAGCAAAAAGAAACAGTCTAACCCCGCTAATGGTGTCCGTCCGTCCGTCCGTTTGTGTTCAGAAATTAAATCTTAGGAATTACAAGATATAGAGATGTACTTGAGGTGTCATTCAAAAGGTCTTGACTATACTATCTATGTACCGCCAGAACCGTCGTGATTGGTATAGTAGTTCAACATTGTCAGTACCCTTTAAAAATAATTGTTCAATTTGCTTCCATTCAGTTAGACATAACTGTGAAAAATTTGTATAAACATTATTCGACACCTTAGAAAATATCTTATATTGTCCACACAATTTAACAGTGTTGCAAACCCGTTTTCTATATCTTTTTCAATAACTTCCAATATTTTAGATGTATAGACACCAAACTTGGCTTAAACTTTATAAAACACAATAGAAAAGCACTGTGTGTTTTCCTATCCCTAAGCACTGCATTTGTCAGTGTTGCTAGCCCATTTTATAAACAACTATGTTGGCGTGGGTAAAATACTCTCAAAGATCGCATCTCTATCTCAAAGGCTTTTCAATTGGTAGAAGAATGGCAACTATAACTTGTTATTTTTTTTTTAATTCTGTGCAATTTGATTACTTATTTCTGAGATATATTTAAACTTTTGCTTTCACTTTGGTTTACATTTACCGTAAACTTCTTAGATGGGATATTCTTCTCTAACTAATCGTTTTTCTCCCTTTCATCCTCTTACAAATGTTGGTGTTTATACGATTACATCCTTTGATTATACGCATCTATAGAATATATTTAAGATATTATGAAATCGATTAAAGACAAAATGTTCCAATTTTAAGTAAATATTCAAATGATCATGTTGGATAATTAATGTCACACGAAAACACATATTCTTTCAACATAAATCTTTCAGCTATGACTTAACCTAATAGTGAGTGAACTGTTTCACATACATTCATATTCGCGATATTTCCGACATTAAAAGCTCGTGTCCTTTGGTAGATATTTTGACATTGATATGCATAGTAAATATTAGTTTATTATTTTTATTGAAAATATTTTGAGAAAAGACCGCTAAAATAATTTACTTTATCATATATTAACAGGAAGTTCAGTTTCACTTTGAGTTTCTTTCCGTTTCTGATTTATACAGATACCTATATATACACGAATCAGAAGATGTACATATAACACATCCGAAGTAATTACTAATCAAATAACATGAACACCTTCACAGTGACTAAATGATATATCTTAATTATTTCGAATGAAATTGTATTCATTATGATCGAAAACTAATTTTAAATTTAGCTGAAGAAGAATCAGTTTTACCGAACTGGATTATAGCATTTGGATTTTGATATAATTAAATGGGAATGTCAAAAAGATACATAAATTTTATAGTATTTAGTTACATTTATTTATATACTAGTTGATAAATTCAGTCACAATTCATTGGGCGAGTTCTTATCAAGTTTAAATTAAGTATATATATACGGAACAATGGGTTTACTTAATAATCGAGGAACCACCAAAATAAGTTTTCGTTAATGCAAATTCTATTATATTACACACATATTATCGCTCTAAATTTATGTCGACCAAAATTCAATGAAAACTTTAAGGTTTGTAAGTTCAATAAAGGTGTATTCTGGGTTAAAAATTTCTGCTTCTATTTCTACCCCAATTTTGTTTCAAATTGCGTTTTAAGATTTTCAAATACGGCATTCAGAATAGCAGTAAACTTTGCCTCACCTGTTTAATTTTCAGATTTCTCGCACAACTATTCATATAATGGACATCTTTTATACCTTCTTCAAAATTTGGTGTAGTACATATCATAATCTTTATTTTCCAAGAATATTTAGACAAATTCAGAATATTCTTCTTTTAATTTTTGTGTAATGGTATTCACAGTAAATATATATAACTCATTTAGAAGTCTTTTACTTTGATTTTAATACAACCTAATCGAGCATAAGAGCCTCGACGGCAAATAGTAACACAATTGTTCAACTTTAATAGAAACAGTAATATGACGAATACCTATTGATATTCTAAAAATCCAATAAGATTTGAAAGCAAATTTTCCTAACATATCATCGAGAGAGAAGAGTGTTATATTTTAAAGTCTAGTGTTAATATAGAATTTTCACATTCATCTATACATAAAGGTTGACTTATTGAGTATCGCCAGTTTTTCCATAAGCGATATTTTGCAACAACATTTAAACATGAATGATTCGTCAAGAAAGTTAAGATGACATATGACTAGTAATTTGCGGAGAATTGGTAGATGTTGTGTTTGTTTCCGTGTTATTTTATGAATAGTTTTCTATAGACCTGTTTCGAGGAACAAATGGGGTTAAGTATAGAATTTGTTGCTGTGAAGAATGTAGGAGTGTAAAGTATAATGAAACCTTGATATTCTGGAGGACAAAAATATAATAATGTTAAAGTAAGAAATAATTATCTGTTAAGTTACGGATCTAGTCCTAGAAGATTAATGAGCTGATATTTCAGGATAATAATCGAATATTTCTGGTACTATAATGAAGTTGTTCATAATGTGACCAACTGTTTTAAACGATCAATCTAGATCCCTTGAAAGCATTTTTGTTGCTCATTTGAGTTTTGTGCCCAGTATGTGCCCAATGGGATATGTGCACATTTGTGTACATTGGGTTTGAACTACACATCCTAGTTAAATACAATAAAAGGCCCTGTTTCGCATTGTAAGTTATTTTTTATTGTTTTCCTGGCCTTTTGAAACAGAAGTTTGTTACAAATGTGCATTTTAATTGAAAACTAAAATTAGGTTCAATTACATGATATCATTTCAACAACATATTTAGTTATTTTACTTTACAAAATACAACTGAGAATGTAGCTTCTTGTTTGCTGTATTGAACAACATTATAACATTTAACATTACATTTTAAGAATACATTTATCTATTTATGTTTTACGGAAGATACAACTCCCTGTGTGCAACAAATTAACATTATAAAAATGTGAATCATTGATTCTAACAATGAAAATCTTTGAAGCAGTTCCTTCCTTTTACCACACAAAGAAAGATGTTGCATCTCGTGCATTTAATTCTGCTTCTTCCAGTACAACCTTCTCTTCTGCATCTTGCAGCTGTACTAAGTTCAACGGCTTCAGGAAGATGCTGTGCATTCACTTTGCGAGCCTCTGGTATGGGTAACTTTACATTTCCTGGTCTTCCAGTACAATTTCTCATTCGCGGTGCATCACGCTCATGCGAACTGATGCCATTTAATTCAGACACACCACTAATAAGTGATTCTGCAATTCTCATTTTGAAAGCGAGGAGATCAAGAGTATCTTTCTTACTTTTACCATATGCTTTGCTTATGAGTATGTAACGCAGCCATGCATTGGAGCATGCAGTATCCATGAAATGTTCCAAGACACGTACTGGCCATTTAAGACAAGAAGACATTTATCATATACAAGAATGGAAATTTCAACTTAACGTTGATTATTTCAGGTTCTATTGACCTTTGCTGCCTTCATCGCTGCTAGCTATGCCCAACTTGGCATTGGAGCTCTTGGAGGTTACAGAGCACTTGGAGCTTATGGAGGTCTCGCTGGAGGACTTAACTACCACGTACGTATATAGTACAACACAATATAAGAATATAACGTATTGGCAAAAGTATTTTTAACTAGATGTTTATCCTGAAACGTTGGAATACGATGACATTTATTACCTCATGTTTATGTTCTCTATGATGCCGTAGTACATTCTAATTGTTAACTTAGGACGTAAATAATAATGCCACCAATCAATATAATTATGAACACTATCGCTGACATCAAGCTCAGTAAGATACAAAGTAAAAATATAGTACTCCAGGCTTATATTCGAGAAATATTCTAATGAACATGTTTTTTCTAGTAAACTCAGAAAATTACATATAATAATAGGTAGTTTTGACCCTAGACTTCTTAAATATCAAATTAACGGGGAAGAAATAGTAGGATATACTAATATTGGATACATGAGTAGGATAACACAAGCGGTGTTAATACAGCCATTTATGACTTTTGTTAATAATGGTAATAATAAGCAAATGTTTATGGAGTTGATAGTGTCTTGTGACTGTTATTCGAAGTTCAAGTTGTGTTCAATATTCTGAATAATGGACATCGATACTTGAAAAGTCCCTAATAAGTATATTTGTTATTCATAATCAATATGGTAGGATTTCTTTCTTCTCGAAGGCTTTCGAATATTTTCTAATATTAATAACGAGTCATAATAATATAGAGAGCTAATGAAATATAGGACATCGTTTATTATGCTCAATTATCATAGTAAAAAAATTCGTGAAAAAGAATTCCAGTAAATAGTTTCAAGTACTAATTCTAAATGCCTTTACAGTATATACTTGTTCCGAGCTGAATTCTTTCGTATACATAGTACCGAATCAAAAATGTATGAGGTATATGAAATAGATAGGTCTTATTTTAACAACATTAAGATAGTAAGTTAGGAGTACTTCTTGATAAGTTAATGCTAAATTAATAGTGGTTTGATTATTGTGTTTACTTCATCCTTTGTAGACGTTCATATATGAAGGTAGGTGTGTATGATAATTGTATGTATAATAATAACTAAATGACAATTATATTAACATTATTTAAAACTAATTTAAACTAAACCTTGTTATGTTGAAATGCTTTAACTGTCTGTGCTAAAAACAATTAATTATTTGAAATTGGTTCCAAATAAATCTCCACAACTTCAGTTCTAGAGAACTCTCAAAGGTAATGGTCCCTTCGAAGAGTCGATATGAACAATACTAAAACATCTGGTCCATTTGTTTTAGTATTTTGTAGGGAATAATAACTAATCTCATCCAAAGGTCCTATGTAAAAATACCAAGTCTTATATTCCAATAGGCTCAGTCGTTAAACTGAGTGACATCTTAACAATGGCTGGTTGTCAGAGTAGCTATAAGGGACTATGTGAATATTCAGTGACTTATTCTCATTCTCTCAACGCTCATCTACGAAAGTTTATTTCTTGACTCCTACAAGATCAGTCTAAAATTATGTAGAATGGAGATAAGTTCATGTTCTCGTTCCTTCTATAACCGAATTGAATGTTTCAAGTAGGGAAGTTATATTTTAAAAATATATCGCTTAATATTCATCCAGAGTCCAACTTTATACCAAATTCCATGCTTCAGTTGATATTAAAATTTCCACTACCATTTTTTCGAATATTCAAAGTTCTAGTATACTCGCAGAATAATAAGCAGCACTGGCTTCGGATAACCAATTTCGAAATTCTAACATGGTACTGTTATTTCAAAGTATTCAAAGCTCAAATAATTTAACAGTTGAATCACTATTCATTAAAGTATCAAATTACTGTTAATGAGCCGAGTGTGTCGATACATTTTCAATTTAATAATTTTCAAAATTGAAATATGTTGATACCTTTCAAACGAAATAACATCTAACCTTGAGGACTTATTAAGAACGGAAATATCCAGAAGTTGAAAGTTATTGATTTATTTCATAATGAGTTATAATAAGGTGTAAAATAAGTAATATTTTTTATGCAAAAGATGTGCCATTAACGATAATGCACTTGAAATATGCATCCTGGTCTACCTAGTTATTAGTCGTTTAGAGTTCGTAATTTTCTAACTGTGTCAATCAATGGACTCAAGTTTTATTTTGGTATTTATTTACATACAAATACTAGAAATTATTTAAACTAATTAAGAACACTTGCGTGCCTTCTATATTTGAACAAGAATGTATTTACAATTACTCAGGCACGTAAACTTATTAATTTAACAGTGGAACAGACACATTACATTCAAAATTGTTTATTATCTCCAGTAAAAAATGTATTCACAACTGACTTAGCATTTACTGGACAGCGAGATATATAATTGAAGAAACATTCTTTTTTATTATTCATGTAGATTTCCTCTTTAGTAAAGATATTAACACGTTACTCCTGTATGCAAACTAAATAAATTGTAAAAAATATACATTATTCAATATTGATATCCATATTCATAAACTCAGCAACAATTTCTTATTGTGATGGCAACTTATCATGTCGTTTCAGTTCTACCCAAGATACAACTTTGGATACTCTGTAGCTGATGCCTTGACTGGGGTAAGGAAAAACCAAGTGGAGACTCGTGATGGACATCTAGTCAAGGGACAATACAGTTTGGTTGAATCTGATGGAAGTCACAGAGTTGTCAACTATGGATCAGATCCAATCAATGGTTTTAACGCAATAGTCAGCCGAGTTGGTCCCAATGTTCATGTCTACAGTCGTCTTGGCGGATACGGTGGATATTCCGGGTACGGTGGAATAGGTGGATACTGGGGTTAGCCTGTCCGTCTCATATAAGCAATGTACATGTATACAATCGAATAGTGTATAAAGGCAGCTATTAAACATGGAAGTTGAATATTCCCATGTTTTTCTTAGCGAGTTTACCCCTTTGTATAGATCTCGGGTTTTATTTTCCTTACTGGTTTTCCTCTATCTTCTGAATTTTCTACTAAAGATATATTCACTTTTATTTCTAAAGGTGCTTGTTATGTTATGTATCGCTTTGGTGTAGTGGTTTGAGTCTGGGCCAGTCTTATTGCTTAGCCATCGCTGCTTTCCTTGTTCCCGTCTCTCGTGAAATTCAAGGCATTTTATATTAAACCAAGATTTGATTTTCTTCTTTTCCTCTCACCTGCGCGTTCTTCCGTTGCACTTTTCACTGTATTACGAATTATCTTTCACATCTGATCCAAATTTATTTCATTAATACATGAGATGGTAAAGATCTTTAACCTATTTTAGATTATGAGTTTGTAACCTGATTTTACATTCAGTTTATCTAACATTGCTTCTAATTTCAGTTCGTTTGATGGTTTGGTTGGCATTTTCAGCTGAACAGCCAATCAGTTTGTCCAGCTCATCGTAGAATTTATGTTTGTCGTCATATCTAGTTTACCATGCACATTAATAAAAACCGTGTTGTACTATCGACTTCGTATCGTAACGAAGGATATACTTTTGTTCACGGAATCTATATTCTGAACTGCTGGAAAGTTACCGAACCCACATGCAGGAAATATTTTGGTATCGACAATCTACGAAAATACAAGTTCGAATAACAACAATTGGCTCAATAGTTTAAACCGTTCTCTCAACGTCATAACTAACTAATATCGATTTTTTTGCTTGATTAGAAAGTGATGATGTAACGCTTCCCAGCTACAAAATGTATGTCACTTGGAGATTATAAGTCATCAAAATCATGATATTTTATCACATTATTTATCTACAATCAACAATTTAAGAATACTGAAAGTTTTGTAAATTCTGATATACAAAAACTGAATATAATTATATAACGTCCATTAGCTCGAAAAATAACAAATTTCGATTCGGAGTGTAATTCCTGTACTAGTTTCCTTTCGATATCATTTCCTGGTGTCAATGATGAAACGTTTAGAACAACAATAGCGTATCACCAACTGCCTCATTTTCTGATTGTGTATGCAGTGATTAAGGGGCTTGAACCAACTGTCCGTGTACGCGGATGATATTGATTTAATAGTAACTACACAGAAACACAACTGTCTTAATGTTAGTAGAATCTTGCGATGAAATAAGTCTACAAGTGTACGCAGAGAAAGCAAAATACATGATAACAAGACGAAATATGCGGGTTGAAGAAAATAGCTGTTTGAACAGTCATACGTTATAACTTCTGAAAAAAAAGCTTAAGAAGCGATAGGTGCTCCTACGTGATACCACGACTGCACTGGTAAACGCCTGTCGCCAGACTGATGCTGAAGGGTTTCAAAAAGAGGCATCTAGTGGCGGAAATATGTACCACAACGGGCCTGCAAACAAGAGAAATAGTTTGGGTCTCCCTCACATAATGTGCGGGCGTTGGCGCGAAATTAATTTAAATGTCATTTTTATTTGACAATACATTTATGTACCACCACAACGATACCAAGCCCAGTATGAGAAACTTTCTATATGTCACAAATTAAATGCCATTCACCGTTCTTCTCCTTCATAATTTGATTGTTAAAAATGTATGTTGCTTGGTATCACTGACGGACATAAGTGCCAATTTTCTCGAGTGTAAGAGGATGGCGAATTTTAATCATGCGTATATTTTAGTTGACTGGGGTGTATGGCGGAAGTACTCATATTGAAATAATGAATTTATTGGGAAATTGTAAGGCAATTAGTTGTTTATTGAAACGAGAATACCATTCAGATATTAATTTTAAAGTTGAATTCATTTGGTCGTTTTGGTTTTTGAACAAGAGAAAAGTTTAATTGTTGTTGGAAGAAGCACGTTGGTGATCAAGACGGTAATATCGGTCCTACCTTATGGAAATCCATAAGTTTTCCAAAATTGTTTACTTAAAAATTTAATAGCATTTTAAAATTGCACAATTTAATTGCACAAAGATTACTTAAAAGGAGGGACCTTACAGGAGCTGATCTATAAATAATGTAACTGAAAGTGAACATTGTGGAAATTGTTATTTCCAGCTTTAGAGCTCAAACTCGGAAATTTTGTTTTCAATCACGCCAGAACAACAGAGACAATTCGTGGAGCAATACAAAATAGAAACACATATATAGGAATAGAATACATGTTAAAGGCTATTTCAATAAAAATACAAAAAAAATTAAGACAATTGCTTAAATTATCAAGTAATATTTTGAAAACAGTTAGTGTTAAATAATTCTGTTGTATATTGGATTTGTTATCCTTAGTTGGTGTTTAGTATCGATTGAATTAGTTGTAGTTAGTTTGTTAGCTGGATTTTGGTCGAGAGGATTTCAAATTTTGTGAATAACAGGTTTTGAGAGATATTTTTATTTTTTGGTTGAGCGAATGGTGTGCGAGGAGCGCGGACTTTTTGGCGGTCGAGTGAGAGATCTGGATCGGGATTTCTGTATTAGAAGTTGTTTGAATATACTAGAGTTGAGTTTACTTAGTTTAAATTCCAGTAAGCATTTTTATTTTACTGGAATGATTGTTCCTAAAATTGCTTCTAGGTCGAGTACATAGGGTGCGAGTATGGATTAGGTTTTTTTATTGCTGAATTTTTTTGTTTTAATTTTGATCATTTTACGTGGGTTTGGTGAATTTAGTTAAGGAGATAGAACAATAATCTTGTAAGTACTCCGACCACCATTAAATAAATCGGTTTTGATTGTTTTGAATCCTGATTTTTGCTTTGAGGTTCAGTCAGAAGTTTAGAATATTTTTTTTTGATTGCAAGTATAACAAAAAAGAAGGAATCTTTCAAATTGTTGTGTCAATAAATGTTTTTATTCGTTTTCAGGTTAAATAACAGCTAAAGTATATATTGCATGTAAGAAGACTACTGGTTAACCCCAGTATCCACCAATTCCGCCATAACCAGCGTAACCACCGTATCCTCCGATACCACCAAGGCGGCTGTACACAGGACCAACTCTCCTAACAATTGCGTTGAAACCGTTGATTGGATCAGATCCGTAGTTGACAACTCTGTGACTTCCATCAGATTCAACTAAACTGTATTGTCCCTTTACTAGATTTCCATCACGGGTCTCCACTTGGTTCTTCCTGTCTCCAATCAAGGCATCAGCTACAGAATATCCAAAGTTGTATCTTGGGTAGGACTGCAAAGACATGATACATTAGAAGAAATTGCATGAATGCTTTTTTAGTATTTAGTATGAATTCAATCTCTGTTTTGCTTAAACGCTAGATAATGTGTTAATAACATGCATAAAGAACAAAGGTGTATTGAATAATTAATGGTAAAGGGGTAACGGTAAAGGAATGAATAGTTGAGAATGATTCTACAATGAAAAGGTTCAGTGATAGAAAGCCACAAAGGCAATAAAGATGTGAATACCATTTCTTCGCTGCTACCTGGAACTGTATGAAATCTGAAGTGACAGTTCCTGTTCCCAAATAAACCTTGGAGATTCCATGGTAAATCCGACAATAAACAGTTAGATGTGCAATTTTACAGAGATGTCAGATGGCTGCGAGAAATTGTAATCACGCCTTTATCGTCTGTGCGGCTTGTCAGTATCTCTGATTAAACCTTTCAATTCTGTAATTCAGTGCTGATTTTAGCACTAGATCAATTTCAAAATTCTTGTAATAGCACATTAAGTATTTTATATAATCTAGCTGTTATATAGCCACGACGGATAAGATGATCACTCAAATAAACTAATTGTGTATACATTTTAAAATCTAACTTGCATTTTTAATGTTTTTAATTTGTTTATATCTCATACTTTCATACAAAGCAATATCAAAATAAAATTTAGTGCCTTCATTTGATAAATCTGAAAATCTAGATACTCTATTTATATAGGGAAAAGGAAGTACGTCGTAGCGTAAACAGCTTACCCGCTGATCTATATCATTTTAACCGAATTCAAAATAGATCACTAAGGTTCAATTTTTTGAAGCGGCTATGTGCATAGTATCCTAATAATCTCTCTAAATTACACATTGTTACACTTTTAGATTTTTGCTGAATATTTGCATTCAAAAATGTGCCAATCTAAGGGTATATTGATTGAGTCTTTCGCTAATCATCTCCATTTACAAGTGCTTTCAGTACAAAAGAATGTAAGTATACCAGAACTATACGATATATTTTCGTCTGGCTAGCTGAGAGTATGAGATCAAGCTACCATATATTTGAAAAATCCTTTATAATCCCTAATACTTTCGCCACGATGTACTAGACATTTTTAACATGTAACTTTTCATAAATATCCTTTGTCGAATGGTATTATTCTTTGCAACATTTTTATAATCATGGATGGCATTAAAGCGTTAATGTTTCTTCTATGATATTTTTTATATCATTTCTACGATTTAAAGTTTCAATTTCGAAAATCTTCAAAACGAAAATTTGTGTATTCAAAAAAAAAATTCTCAAGTAATTGATTGAATAATTTTGGTTCAGTAGGATTTTGACTTTAAACACAAAAACTTGCCGTTTTAATAAGTATTAAAATAGTACATGAGTTAAAAATTCAATGGTTAATACACTTGTATTTAACATAGACACCCATCAATTGGACATGCATGCTAATGCTTGCTTCTAACAACAGTGAGCACAGGGATCAGAGTATCAATTTTTGGCAACCACCTTCTAAACCTGCACAGGAATTACAATATCATCCGAGAATTATCTAAACAGGCTTTATTTGCCGAAATATCAATTTTTGAAGATCTTTTCCTTGCCTTATTTACTGTTGGAACACGAAAATACGTTAGAAATATTATGCTTTCAACAAGGTGGCGAGTTCGAGTCCCGGCAGGGGTATGAGTAACTTTTAACTAGAAAGTGACGGGCCGAAGCCAACTATTACTTGACTGGTACATATAAAATGAAGTTTACCAAAGATTTTACCAAAGGATACTTTCAACTTATTATATCTACTCAGAAAATTGTACGTTATTTACTTAATCCTGGAGTATATTTTGGTACCTGTACTTTTTCTCTCACTTTTATTTAATAGCAGTGGAAATTATGGGAAAACCTAAGAGCAATTCACATTTCTACACTATTAATCATCATTTCTACACCTTATAACGAGTGTTTCATTAGAGGTTTCACGCCCACTGATATGCACTATAGAGAAAAGAATTTTTGTTTTCGATTGAGAATAAAAATTAAAAAAAATATTCTTAAACGGAATTTGTCTTTCTGATAAGACATGTTGCCAATTGTTACTAACACTACTTATTCATGTGTATAGACATTGTTCGGTAAATTATGGTACATACAGAGAACGAAAATTACCATAATAAGGTATAATGAGATCTTAAAAATTGATGATGTCATGAATAGAGATAAATATTTTTTAGGCAACTCCAATATATGCCTTATTATTATTAATAATGCAGGTTTACGTGGAAAAGCGGTAAAATCTGTATACGGCAACAATATATCCTCTAGTCTTTATACCAAAACTATTGAGTAGCGGTTAAAATTGTACTCTTCATTGGATAGAATGTTTCGAATTTCTAATTTAAAATTTGACTACTTACGTGATAATTAAGTCTTCCAGAGAGACCTCCATAAGCTCCAATGGCTCCGTAACCTCCATAAGCTCCAATGCCAAGTTGGGCAAAGCTAGCAGCGATCAAGGCGGCGAAGGTCAATAGAACCTGCAATGATAAGTTTTAACTTGAGATTGATATTCTTGTATGCGACGTCTTATTTTTGACTTAATTGAGCCCAAAGATTGTCAGGAGTACTTTTTATTTTCGATTTTTTTTAAATTTTATATTTAATTTACAATATTGAGGTGGAGAGGCAGCTGGTAACTAATCCTGTGGCGAGTCGGAGTTGTTCCTTGGCGAGTACTGATCCAGAAAGAGGTTGTAAAGATCGTGCTCAGAACGTTACTCTACATAACATTAAGATATTCCGCTGGTGAGACTAAGGAAAACTCTGGAATTTAAGGATTGTCAGTAGAATGACTCAAACCTCTGTATTTTGAAATCTTAATCAATATTCTCTGACGTTTCACACAGAAATATGCAAATAGGGGTATATTTGCTATTCATTTAATGAGAGTCGAAAATTATTTACTTAAATAATGTAGCTACTTTCAGATGATGGTACAATGTACTTATCTGCTAGATAGGATGTATACAATATCAATAGAACGCCACACATTTGCTTTTACTTTCGAGAGAGAATAGTTGGTACAGTTTTGGAGTTACTTGATGAAGCATCAGCTTACTATTTCTTTTGTGTGGTTTTGTCTATCAGAGTTTGGCCATAACTTCTATTTAGATAATTACATATCTTCGTTTCTTGTAAAAACGAACTCCTTTTAGAATATATACTATGCTTATTAACTAACAAAATTATGAAAAAAGAACGAAACACAACCAGTTCTACATATACTACTACGTTCTTAACATATCAATGCAAATTGAAAAGGGAAAACCACTATCTGTTACCCTAAACAAAATCTGGTAGTAGTCGTCAATATGATGTATTCTATGTGAGGTCTATGTGCTAATTAAGTCTTGTCTGTAGACTTAAAATATCTCGCAGATTCCATCGAGTTGACATGTAATAACAAAAATAATTATTATTATGAGGATAATATTGCCAATTACTGTTTGAAACCTTAAGACAATATCTATCGAGGCGGCCTTTGCTTGGTTGATAAAGCATTGGTTTTGCACTCGAGAGTTCCTGGGATCTTTAGCAGTCGTCGACCATTCTAGCTGAGATTTTTAGTTTTCTTTCTCTGTCATTACAGGCAAATACAGGGACGATACATTCAACAAAGGACCTCCTCGACTCCTTCCCCTTATTCTATCACGCCTTGAATCAGAGGTAACTAATGTAAAAATGCATTGAACTGAAACTAAGACAATATCCTAGATATATTTTTTTTAAAAAAGACGAGTTAACAATAATATGTTATAACCAAAATTCTCAATTACTGATAGGTATCAATACTATTGCTTAACGTTTATTACCGCTAGAAAGTCAAGCAACATATTCTTCAATTCATCACATGTTGTGAAAGAAGTGTCATTGTTCGGAGTTAATTCAAGGCTGCAATTGAAGAGGAAGAAAGGAATGTGTTGTGTCGCGATGAGGAATGGAATATAAGATTATTACACGTAAAGTAACTTTATCGTTGTATATGAATTGCTATTATTCATCAAATACTCAACTTTCTTTATTATGTTTGAGACAAAGATGACGCAAGATAATTCTGCAAAACGTTGAGAGAATTACAATATTGTTAGTACTAAAACAAGAATATTATTTGTGTTTTAAATTTGCAAATGCATATTTAGTAGTTGGAGTTTGTACCAATTTAAATAAATCTACTAAGTTTACCTATAATTGGGAAATGTAAATAAATGTAGATTATAATATTAAAAAAGAGGCACATTGAAATTAAACAAGACGTTGTTTACTTTCAATTGAAAAATCCCAGCATGTCCTTATACCAATTTGGTAGGTATCTATAAGTCATTTTGTAAAATAAGTTTAAACATGGTTCCTCAAAGGAATAATTTATGTAATGTTTGTTTAGTAAATAAAGTTAAAAACTTACTTTGAAGGCACTCATGTTATGAGACTGTAAGATACTTCAGATGTGTTGCTCATCATCTGATGACCATATATAAATATATACGCTTAAGCCCAAAGCGGAAAGAAACTCGAAGGGAAACTGAAGTTTTTGCAAACGTATATCTAATTAACCTTCAGATTTATTTATGAAAATATTCTGAATTCCGATCAATAAATTATAATTTCCTTTACAAATCAAGATCACAATTTCTATTTGAGAAGACCTTTTCCTAATATTAGAACTACTATCGCGAGTCTACAACCAATATGAAACATTTCACAACGAGGTTAGACGATAGTTAAGCTCTTTTGTTAAAATAATATCGGTTTCCTTTTAAGAATAAATATAACTATTTGAGGAATATTATTAGTTATTGAAACGTTTCATTTCAGGATATCTTAAAATGAAGCAGGTATCGTTCTAAAATTACTTGGTCTGTCCATTAGAGCACAGGATGGTACTTGTAATTTTAGTATATTATTCTGAGTTATGGTATATGTTCTTGCCGCTAACGAGATAACAAAATCTGTTAGCATGGCTGAGTCAGGACTTCGAACCAAGACTCTGGATTATTATCTGAGTCTTGAAGAAGACAAAGGTGTTAAAGCAGTAAGTTGAAAATTCTTCTGGATAGAAAGATAAGCTCTTACGTTTCACTTTTTCCCACTTAACTATGAATGAGTTTTTTTACGATGAGATTTTGTATCAAATTCTGTATTGAGATGGCGATTGGATAAACGAACATATTTTAAAGCTAATGTGACTCTTCGCGTTGAAAAATAACATATTCCTGAAATATGTCAACTTGTTCCGCTCATTGTATGCTTAACAACTGAATATATACAATGAGAAAAATTAAACTGTGTTCCTTCTTCTGCTCACTAGAGGTCTAAGAAGTGAAATGGTTATCACAGATAAATTTGTATTTTTATATGTCTGTGTTAGTTCCTTTTCTCTACTGTCCGCTTCAATATACTGATCATGTTTCGTCTCAGTTGCTAACGGATAAGAAAGTGGTAGATAATATGTACTCTAAATGATTATAGGATAAAATAAGATTAAGTTTTGGATACAATTAGATTGTTAAATTCTGCCTAATAATATATTTGTAAAATATTTCATTTCATGGAAAAGAAGTGGGTTTGGGTAGTGCTCACTTTCCTCTTTTAAAGAACTTAGTCCCTACGTTGAATTCACTGATATAATATTGGTGATATTGATATACTCTCTATATAAAATATGTTGTTTAGCTGTTCCTTAAAAAACATAAATAAAACCAATGATAAAGAAATTCTCGTTCTGGATCAGCGTGAACGTTTTGTTCGAAAGATCGTGTTAAAATTAAAACTTTCGAACAACGCCAGGATTGATTACTTGTCCGTATTTACAATGAAGATCTCAATTTCGATTACAAATTAACATTTACTAGTATTTGTTTCCCAAGCACAAAATTACGTGATGGCACAAGATAATCATCTGACTATTTTATTGAACATTTTGTTGTCTATTTTCATTTATTTCTACTTTTGTCCAGAGCAGAACAAAGCTTTATACACTCTGATGTCGGGTGTTATTCCCGAAGGCAAATCTTGAGCCGAAGGTCACAGGGCAAGGTAAGTCGATGGAGGCTTGTCGTAGCCTTTCGGATGAAGGCTACGGTATCTACAATTTAACCTGGTCCCCGAACTACTTGTGTTCCATCGAAATTAGATGCGTTTATAGCGACCCAGTGAAGATTTCACTCAGTTACAAGAGAGCATACAGTCTAAACATAAGAAAAAGCATATATATATATGTATATATATCTATCTATCTATCTATCTATCTATCTATCTATATATATATATATATATATATATATATAGATAGATA
>JAGDQP010002474.1:31424-48118 GCA_022664845.1 Lepisma saccharinum
AGGGAGAGAGAGAGAAAGAAAGAGAGATTCTTCGAAAAAAAATGTAATTCTTATGACCATGTAGTCTCGTGGTCCGAGAATACCCTCTATGGTAAATGGAGAAAAATATTTTTAATAGTAAGGTATAGCAGTTTACATCTGATTACATTACATGAGCTTTAAATCGATAAAAAATTCTGTTTTGGTCTGTAATGTTTTTAAAACATAAGTAATTATTACGGTTTTATGGTTGCATTGCTGATATTTACTGTTGTTGTTAGTACAATTCTACTTAATAGACTATTTTTGAACATAGTCTTTGACTATTTTAGTGTATTGATATGGATTTCACAAAAATACCTAGCTAAATCCATTCTAATCTGTGATATTTTAGTGCAGTTATATTAATGTAGTAACTGCGAGAGGTAAAATAGGCAATTAATTAATAAAAGTTACTGTGAGAGCAGTTTTGCATATTAAGTGAAACTTCCATAGAACAACACCAATTAACTATGTTATCCACGTCTTTTCAAGATTGAGATATTACTTAATTTCATGAATGTGAAGAAAATCAGTGCATCTCAATATATTAGGTTTTGAGCGCTGGATTTTCGAATAGGCATGATTCACAGTATGCTACATAAGACTAAAAACTCGGAGGAATCAGTAATATAATTGAAATCAATAAATTCGAGGCAAAAAAGTAACAGTAATGTAAAACAGATTATTTTTGTTACTGTCAAAAGTGCCAATGTTTCAACTTTTAGGTTAAATACAACCATATTTAAAACGTTTTCACTGTTGCACAATAAAACTCGTACGTATATCGACAACGAATCGACACCATATTGTGCCGAAACTTTGCATCATTTTGTGTTTGGGTAAGAAATACTAGAAAAAGATAATGAGTTTCAGAAATTGAGGTCTTCTCCACTGTAACTACGGGCAATTAATCGATCCTGGCGTTGTTTGAAAGTTTTATCATCATCTTTTCAACAAAACGCTAAGCTTTATTCACAACGAGAAATCATTTATCATTAGTTTCATTATTTATCATTGATTTTATTTAGAGTATATCAATTAATTGAATGTGGGGACTGATCTCTTTTAAACATGAAGGAAAAAGTTCCCCCAAATCCCCTTCTTCTTTTCCAAAAGGGGATATTTTCCATAGATTTTATTACGGGGAATTTAACAATCTCCCTATATCCAAAACTTAAACAAATTTTCTAATACAATGACTTGGCATACGTATTAACTACCACTCCTTCATACGTTACCGACTGACAAAACACAACATATTTGAATTAATGTTTAGAAAAATGAATTGAACACACTGAAAAAAAATAACTTTGGTAGCCATTTTATTTCTTGGGCCTATAGTGAGGAGAAGAAGGAGCACAGTGTAGTTTTCTTATTGCATGGATTCCGTCTTTCAACACAGAATGAGTGGAACAATGGACATATTTAAGTAATGTGTTCCTTTTCAACTCATTGTCAGGTCTAGGAGTCACATCTTCTTTGGAATGTGGGATAACACGTTACATTTATTATTCAGAAGAATGTTTGACTTACTACTTTGATAAATTTGCCTTCTAAATCACTCAGATAATGATCCAAAGTCTTGATTTGAAGTCTGGGAGCAGTCACACTAAGAAATTTTGTTCTCTCGTTAGTGGCAAGAAAATATATCTGAAGTTACAATAAAATATTACAATTACCGGTGTCATCCTTTGCTCTAGAGGACAGAATAAATCATTTTAGAATATGTTAATTTTTAAGGAAAAGTGAAAAGAATCGTTTTAATATGAAATAATTATCGTAAAATAGTAATATATTTTCTTAAATGGAAACATTATTTTGACAAAATACTTTAACTATCTGTTAACATCATTGTGAATTGTTTCATATTGGTTGTAGACTTGCGATAGTAGTTCTAATATTGAAAAAAATGTCTTCTCAAATGGAAATTGTGACCTTGATTTGCAAAGGAAGTTATAATTAGTCATTGGAATTCAGGAAACTTTAATAAAGAACCCTAAATATTAATTTCATATACTTCAGTTTCCTTTCGAGTTTCTCTCCTCTTTTCGTTTAAACAGAAACATATATAACTGGACATAAAGTGATGTACAACACATCTGAAGTAACTTACAGCTACGTAACATGAATGCCTTCACAGTAAGTGTTAACTTTATTTTCTAAACATAAAATAATCCTGTGAGAAACCATGTTTGAATTTCCTTAACAAAACAATCTATAGATATCTACGAAATTCGTGTAAGGACTTGCCAATATTTTTCAGTAGAATATGAAGAACGTCATTTTCAATTTAAATTTATCTGTTTTCGATCAGTGTTATCTACAATTATACACATTTCTCAATTATAGGTGAAATTAGCACACATATTTCAATTGCTAAAAAATTCTACTTTAAGATGTGCATTCCCAAATTGAAAATTGAAATCATATTATTCTTGTGTTAAGCACTATTAAATTCCACGATGTTATGCAGAAGTATCTTACATTATCTTTCTCTCAAACATAAACACTTAATGACAAACTTGATCATTTGATCAAGAAATGCATTTAATATACGCTGATACACTACGCAGATAGAGTTACTCTACGTAAAATCATCTTAAACACGGAATCACTCATCAATACATTCCATTCTTCCTCAATAAAACCCACAAATTCACTGTTAATAATTCCACTTCTTTCAAAAAGTGTCTGGATTTCAATAGCATTATGCTTGACTTCCTTATGCTGAAGCAAACGTAAAGCAATAGCTTTGATATCTATCAGTAATGGAGATGCTTTGCAAGATCATTAGTATTGTTAGCTCCTCTTTTTCTTTTTTTTAAAAAAACAATCTCAGATATTGACTTAGTTTCAATTAAATGTATTTTTACTTTTAGTTATATCTGAAAAATGACAGGCCGTAATAGGATAAGGGAAAGGAGTCGGGGAGTTGAATGTATCATCCTGGTATTTGTCTTGAATGACAGACAAATCTAAAAATCTCAACTAGAATGATCGACCGCTGCTAAAGATCCCAGGACCTCTCGAGTGCAATGGGAGCTCGATGGATATTGTCATAATTTCATTTCATTTCATTTATTCTTATTTTGAATGGCGGAGTTAAGGCATAACCTTTTCTTCCACTCAACCATTTAAACATTCTACATCAAATTTATATTATATAATTAAACACTACAAAACAAACAAAAAAATGGATACGAAAATTCACACTATAGCAACTACAATTAAAAATGAAGAAATATATAATATTACAATCATAATGTATTTACTAAAAGAGAGAAAAAAATGCTAACTAGAGAGTAAATAATAATAATAATAATGATATATAATATAGTTTCGTGTTGATCTGTACATTCGTGTGTCTAGTGAGTCAGAGGAAATTGTGACTGGGATAAAAAGCAATTAAGTTTTCGTCTAAATGATAATACAGAACCTGAGTCCCTGATGTGTGCAGGGATTTCGTTCCAAGCTCTAGTAGTATACACAGTGAAAGATTTTGAGTAGTACTCTGATTTATGATTTGGCACTGAGAGTACCGTGTTCACTTTAGAGTGGGTGTTTAAAGAGTCAGTGTCACTGAGAAATTTGAACCTGGATGACAAGTATGACGGTTTTTTCGTTGTGACTAATTTATAAAGTAAATTTAGAGCATGTTGACGGCGTCTCGTGCGAAGATCAAACCAGCCCAATTTATTATAATATTGTGATAAATGGTCGAAGTACTATGCGTTAAAGACGAAGCGTACACAGGCATTCTGGATGCGTTGTAAGCGTTTTGCTAGGTCCTCAGTAAGGTCCATGTAAGCAGCATCACAGTAATCCACTTGTGATATTACAAGGGATTGCACTAAGGTGGCTTTGATGGATTCGGGAAGAAAATTTTTTAAGCGGCGAAGAGAATGTAATGCGCCATACGTTTTTCTGCAAAGGTTGTTTACATGTTCTGTCCAGGTTAAGTGTTTGTTTATATATAGACCAAGGTCGTTTACGCTTTCACTTAAGGGAACTATAACGCCATTTAAATCGAGGCCAGTGATGTTTACGGTGTTAAGGGAGGAAAGTATCTTCCGTGATCCGATCATAATGAATTTTGATTTCAATGGGTTAACTTCTAATCCATTTTCACGTGCCCAAGAACAGATGTTTCTAATATCTGACTTTAAGTACTGGAGTGAACTAACTATGCTCGATGGGTCGGACGAGATATAGCATTGAACGTCATCAGCATATAAGTGATATTGGCTGGCTAGAATATTTTTAGGCAGGTCGTTTATATACAGAGAGAAAAGAAGCGGTCCTAAAATACTGCCTTGTGGGACACCACATGGAACAGGTATCCAGTTTGAATGTGTGTCGTTAGTGATTATTCTTTGCTTTCTATGTGAGAGATAGGATCTGAACCATGATAGGGCTAACGGTGAGAAGTTATAGAAATAAGAAAGTTTAGTAATCAGAATTTCATGGTCTATTGTTTGGAATGCTTTACTAAAGTCAAGAAGGGATAGCAGGGTGATATGGCGATTATCCATAGCAGAACGAATATCATCTGTGATATTAACTAGGGCTGTGCACGTACTATAGTGAGACCTAAAACCTGATTGGAAAGGGTTTAGAATGCTATTTACTTCAAGAAATTGTGTTAATTGAGCGTGGACAATGTGTTCTAGAGCCTTGGAAAGCGCAGGAAGAATACTAATTGGACGAAGGTCCTCGGTCGCTATTGGGTTCGAAGTTTTAGGCAACGGACGAATGTGTGACATCTTCCAGACCGATGGAAATTCGCCATATGTGATCGAGCTATTGAAGATATGCACAATAACATCTATTACACAGGGAAGTATTTTTTTTATAAGTAAAATGGATAGTTCATCGGCTCCAACGGCAGATGATTTAATTCTTTGTATTGCTTTTATTACATCCCGTTCAGTGACTTGGTGCATATTAAAATAATATTTTTGGGGTGTTGATGTTTGGATGGTCTGTAGTGTTTTCATTTTATGTATAGTGTCTAGTTTGGGCGTGTAGCACAACTGTTCGTTAATTGTATTTAGTGGTATTTGAGGTAAAATAACATTTTTTGTTTTAACACCGATTCCCAATAGTTTAAGCTTATACCAAAGTTCTCTCGGTTGTGATGTGTAGTTGAGGAGCCCTTTGGCGAATTCAATTTTAGCTTTTCAAATTTCCTGATTACAGCGGTTTCTCAACTTACGGTACTCTACCTGCTTTTCTTGAGATCTGTTGAGGTCGTGTTTCACTGCTCTCCTGTAGCTTCTGTACGCTGAATCCCGCAACGTCATTAGAGACAGAATATTATCGTTAATCCAGGGGTTGGAGGGCTTACGCTTACGCATAATGTCTCAAACAGTAATTTGTAAGTAGTACCATCATCATTATAATTAAAATTGTTATTTCATGTCAACTCGATGAAATCAGTAAGGTATTTTAAGTCTAGAGACAAGACGTAATTAGCACCTCACATAGAACATGTCATATTGACTACTGCCAGATTTGTATTAAAGTAAATGATAGTTGTTGTTAATTTTTAATTTTTGTTCATGCGGTAAGAATGCATCGAAAGGCCTTTTATGTAAAACTGCTTGTGTTTCATATTTTTTAATAATTATCAATGTTTATGCTCGTGCTATGTATTCTAAAAGGAGTATTTTAAAATAAATTAAGAATGTTGATACAAGCTATGGTCAGACTCTGATAGTAAGCTGGTACTTTCCCAAGTAACTCCAAAGCATTACCAACTGTTCTTTCTCTCTCTAAAATAACAACAGATGTGTGGAGTTATAATGACATTGTATGCATTGTATATTAGATAGGCGGAAAATGAAACTAAGTACATTATTTATATAAATATTCTTTTCAGACTCTCTTTTAATGAATATAAATATGTACATCTATCTGCATATTTCTGTATGGTCCAGCAGGAAACGTAGGAGATAACTGATTGGTATTTCGAGACAGAGGGTTCAGTCATTCTGCTGACCATGTTCAGTTTTCCTTAATAATACCAGGGGGATGCTGGTATCTAGACGAAGTTTCTATTCCCCAGATTAGTACTCGCCAAGTGAAGGCATCGCTTCGACTCGTGATAAGCTTATCTACCAACTAACTCTCATCCTTATTACTGAAAATCAAATATAACATTTAAACAAATAGATAAAGGAAGATAGGCGTGAAAATCGTAGGGTTAAATTAAGTAAAAGAAAATAACCCGCTATCAATTTAGAAGAATAGCAATCTCAAGTTAAAAATTATTATTGTAGGTTCTATTTGCCTTTGCCGCCTTGATCGCTGCTAGCTTTGCCCAACTAGGCATTGGAGCTTATGGAGGTTACGGAGCCATTGGAGATTATGGAGGTCTCTCTGGAGGACTTAACTATCACGTAAGTATTCCAATTTGGACCGAGACATTCGAAATCTTCTAACCGGTGAAGAGGTTAATTTTAACGGGAACTCAATGGTTTTGATAATAATACTAGAGAATAGCTTGTTCCGGATACCGAATTGGAGGCTTTTTCTCGTAAACCTACATTAATAATAATATGGGAAGTATTGGAGTGATCTAACGAATATTTCTCTGCATTCATCACATCAATAAATGTTTAACATCTCATTATACCTTTATCGAAGCTTAATTAACAATACTTTACTAACGTAATATTCAGCAAGGAGCAAAATTGAAACTCTCGGGCTCCATTTTCCGAATGTGGACAACCCCTACTCTATTGAACTTAATATTCTAATACAAAGTCCACAATTAACATTATTTCTGATAATGTTTGTTCACTGTAAGATAAGTTGTATGTACTCTAAATTGCCGGAATATATATATTGATCTACAATTTTAGTACATACACGATTAAGTAGTGTCAGTAACAATAGACAATACATATTAACAGAGATAAGCTACCAATACCCTTCGAGTATGTTGTATTTTATATTTTTTTATTCTAAATTCATCTCTTTGTAATGAGCTATATTGCAGAACAAGACTTCAGCGGGACTTTAAAGAACTTCGTTTTAACAGATTTTTTTTTATAATGACTTTTGAAATAAAGAACACTTAGTCGGTTCAAAAATTCCAACATCATTGATCTATTTTGTATTGGGTTATAAGGATATAGATCATTGTATAAGATATTTCGCTTAAATGGAGTACTACCATCCACCTATATAAATAGAGTTTCTAGATTTTAAAATCTCACAAATGAAAGCATTACATTTTATTTTTTGTATAGCGTTATGTTAAAATATTAGAAATAAATAAGTCAAAGAAATTGAAAATTCATGTTAGGATTCAATATGATAGAAAATAAAGATATTTGCGATAGCTCATTTCTAGCAACAGTATAAGAGCTGGGTTATATAAAATATTTAACGTGGAATCCGAATCATTTTAAAATGATTTTCTGTCAAAATCATCAAATTTCTGAATTGAATGCTTCAATGAGAGATCGGAATAAGCCACACAGACTATAAAAGCAGCCATATTATATCTGTGTGGAATTGGACGTCTAGCTGTTTGTTGTTACGTGAATCATGGAGTCACCAGGGTACATCCCGCTCAGTTGAGAGGAAATAGTAATCACACGTTTATTGTCTCCGTGAGTTACCCCCTTATCTGACTGTAGAATCATTCTAAACTAGTCATTAAACCTTTATCCTTTTACTCTTAACTATTCAATATACCTCTTTTCTTTATGCTTGTTAGTAACACATAATCTGGTGTTCAAAACCAAACAAGCATAAACAATGCTATAAAGATTGGATTCATATTGAAAACTAAAAACAAATCATGTCATCTATTCTAATTTATCATGTCTTTTCAGTCCTACCCAAGATACAACTTTGGATATTCTGTAGCTGATGCCTTGACTGGAGACAGGAAGAACCAAGTGGAGACCCGTGATGGACATCTAGTCAAGGGACAATACAGTTTGGTTGAATCTGATGGAAGTCACAGAGTTGTCAACTACGGATCTGATCCAATCAACGGTTTCAACGCAATTGTCAGCAGAGTTGGTCCTAATGTTCATGTGTACAGTCGCCTTGGTGGTATCGGGGGATCTGGTGGTTACGCTGGTTACGGCGGATTTGGTGGATACTGGGGTTAACCTGTACGTTTCTTACATGCAACATATATTTTGGATGTCACTGAATCTAAAATCGAATAAAAGCATTTATTGAAACAACAATATAAATGATTCTATTTTTCTTTGTAATTCTATCAATTTGAACTTCAAAGTACAAAATGGTATAAAATCTTAAACAACTTTTACTTTGATATGCCTGTCTTTTTCAAATTGATGTTTGTAGTAATTTTAATTTTATTCTAGGTACAGGCAAGTGTTTGAAACTTGTCGTTGTCGTTGTGGTCAATCACAATCATTCTCAACCGATTAACTTGTAAAATTTCTGTTTCTTCTTTAAACAAATGTCAGTTTGATTTATAGCGAATAAGTGAGGTACGTGCACCTAAGTTGCTGGAATAATCTTTTATCTCAATACTATGAAGGTAAAACAGAAACTGCCGAGTAATTCTTATACACATAGAGATGCAATAGGTCAATTTCTCACTTGCTTCTCAGTTTTATTATATACCAATGCTGAGCTCTAGTGGTTATGAACGTTCAGTTCTACTAGGTATTAGGGAGGTTTGCACGTGTTAGTTTGCTGGCGCTGATCTGTATTCCAATGAATATTGTTACGGAGGATATGAGCTAGTATGACCAAGAACTTTCCAGGTACCACCTCAACTACCTCTGTACGTGTACACCTTGCAGTTTCTGAGACTTATTTTGTTCATAGATAAACAAAAAGAGCAAACGGGGTTATAATGAATCTTTTTGTTAGCTATGGCATCAAGGAATATAATACAATGGAAAAGAATCTTTACTGTAAAATAAAAACGTATATACTATTTATGGGTCAATAGGATCAATAACATAATTATTATATTCACTACCAACGGTAATTACATTCACTAAAACTTTAGTTGATAAATACTTTTCATATTGTTGGTGTTGAGGATATAAGTACCCGAGTATAGGTGAAACATGTAGGCAAGTACCTAATATCCTTTTCCAGTTTCAGAGATACAATAATAACTAAAAATAAGAATGTTATTAAAAAAAACTTTGAAACAGTTTTGGATAATCCTACACTTTTTAAGCTTCGTAGAAGCTCTAAATTTAATTTTTATGACATGTGCTCACCAAGACTTTTTTCAGGATGAAATAAACTATCGAAATGCAAAGAGTTTTAAAGAATTTGACAGAAAATCATTTTCCATTGATTTTGTGTGTAGTCCTTTTAAGTCAAAATTTATTTTCATCTTGAAAATTATATGTGATATTTAATTTTTCTGAACCGTAATTTTCAGGGAAAGAATACATCTAGTACTGCATTGAAACATTATACTTAATAAATTGTAGTTCCACTTTCGTTTTAAAAAAGTACAAAATTTATGGTATGGACTTAAGACAATCCTATTAACAACGTACTGACAAGTGAATCAAGCTTTTTAAAACAATTTAATATGAATTTAAAGTTTAATGCCTTCTGGCAAATTTGGATCAGATGGATGATGATGAGATGAGTTGGAGAAATGAAGAAACTGGGAGGAAACGTGACAACTCTGAGAAACCCCCCACACATGGTGTTTGTCCACCAGAAACACACATGCCATGATCCATCCGACGACCAGAGGTGACAGCTCTACCGTTGAGCCACCGCGGCCCTACTTACTTTAAGAAGTTCGACCGGTGTATGATAACTTAGAATATCAAGCCAAGAAGATTTAAAGAAGGTCGCATTAAATATCTAGTTACAAGAATCGACGTTGAAAAAGCCTTGACCGAGCAAGAGAGATAAACATATTATACTTTTTAAAAAAATATTCAATCCTTGCCCTGGGTTGGAAATCAACCAAGGTTCATTTGCACACCAGTCCGATGCTGCAGTCACCAGACCACGGAATGAGGTGGCCTATGTAGGTTTCCAAGCGCTATTTGTACTTACCAGATTGCAAGAGAGGACTGTAGTGAGAGGGGTGGGATTTGGCGAAGATGAGCCCATACCGAAACAGTCCTGATATGTTTTAGTTCACTGAGACTACAGCGAACGTGCAACCAAACAAAATTATAATGAATAACAAATTTGACTATCTCCCAGATATAACTACTTGTTTCAACACACTTGAAATAGGTTAGTTCTAACAACCAAGCCAAGTAAGTTGTTATAAAACAACTGTTTCTGCTTGTTATTAACTTCAACACAATATCAAGCTTCATAGCCTCAAAGCAATGGACTTACAATCATGTTGCAAGCTTGATTGCTATCTGGATACTGAAGAATTTTTGTAAAGGAGAAGTCTTATATGACAATATGCACATAGGTATAAACCTCAGCAATGAAGATAAATAAAATGTCAGTTTGAAATGTCCGATTTCGCAGAAGTGTATTCAGTATAACAATATTATATGCAAAGGTTGGAATATGATTATACCGTAAACAACCAAGTAAATCGAGAATTTTATACTCAAATCAAATTTTATACTCAAAGTCAGATTTTCTCTATCTGTTCTCATTTAGAAACTGCGTTACAGACTGAGGATCATACAGAAACACCGTAC
Source organism: Lepisma saccharinum (assembly GCA_022664845.1). Lineage (NCBI taxonomy): Eukaryota > Metazoa > Arthropoda > Insecta > Zygentoma > Lepismatidae > Lepisma > Lepisma saccharinum. The sequence continues at coordinate 42,098 of JAGDQP010002474.1, forward strand.
GTGAAGGGAAGGCTGGCCTTTATCTTTTCGACGTCATTGTTCTGTTGGCTTAGCAGTTGATCTTTGTCATTCTGGATGATAAACAGTTGGTCTTTGCCATTCTGGTAGGATTTATTTACCTGTGACTCGCAATTAACTTAATTATTAGAAATCAGTGTATATTGAATCAGTACAAAAAAAAACCTACGCGGTTAAGAGAAAGTGACGCAAGAATACTACTCACCAAAGAATTGATATCCATTTTGAGGGTGACTTTGTTTGCGTCACTATCCTGAAGTGTTTCCTTTGGAATATAATTAGTAAAAATAAGATACTTAGTATCCTCCAATTCGAACTAGTGAGACGAACAAAGTCACTATCAGAATCTATATTACTCGTTTTGTGAGTAGAATTCTTGCATCACTCTTCCCCTTGCGCCGAAAGGGTTTTTGTACTAATATCACTTATTTTGTAAGGCTGTCTATTAAAAATAGTGTACAGTATTCATACAAAAGTTCGATTTTGAACCATGGTAGGCTCTCGAAAATAGTAACCATCTCGAAAATAGTAACTCGTATTGAAAAAAAAAATGTATCAATTTGCTCCTTCGAGGCCCGTAATTGACCCCTCAAAATTCCATTTGGAGCGAAAACAGAAAGACAGACAGAATAAAAACAAAAACATTTCCATAATTTTTGAAAATTCTCTGATTCGGTTAAAAATGTCATAACTTTTGAACCGCTTCACTGATTTTGACGCGTGAACACCGTTTGAAAACTATTGAATCGTAAATTACGATCCCGAAGTTTCGATCGCTTATATGGTCTGGGCTCAGAGCTATCATCAGAAATTTGAAATTCTGAATTTTTCTTCGAACCGCCCTAGGGGGCCCAGGGAGGTCGTACAGACTCTTTTTTTTCTGTGTCTTAGTATATCAAAGAGTTTTTAAATGCATGATCAAGCATAAAAATATGGCTTTCAGTTTGCTATATCCGAAATAAGTCGTATGCAAGGATTCTTCTATCAAATTCCTTTGACAGAGTTACTCGAAGAACTACTGTTCTTTATTTTCAAGGTGCACGGAAGTGAATGCAGCCATGTTCTCCGCGTCACAAAACATCAAAACTGCAAGAAGCATGTTATACAAGTGTTTTCGGCGAAATCGGCGATTTTGAGACGAAGATAAAGATAGGAATATGAGCTTTCAAAGTTAAGGATATATGGTAAATATGTGCTTGAAAATTCATATTCGTAGCTTGATGCATATTCGAGTTGTGGACCCCTGACCCACTCACTGACTCTCTCCCCGTATTGTTCAGAGTGTTAGGAATAAGCTAGAAAAATGAAATTTGGCATGAAAGTGGACGATGATAAGTAGGTAAAGAAAAAAATCCGACATTTTGAAAAAGTCATAATATTATGTTCATAACTGCTGCAAAACTTAAAATTACAGAGAATACCCAGCCTAAACGATTAAAGCTAGGAAACAGAAATTTGGTATGAAGTTACACCACCGCTGGTAGGTTAAAAACATATTACAAAAACTTGAAAAGTTTGCCATCTTGGATCCAAAATGGCCGCCAAAACGAAATTTCCATAGAATACACAGCCTGAACGGCTGGAGCTAGAATAACGAAATTTCGTATGACAGCACATCATTATTAGTTTTTTAAGAAAGTATTGCAAAGTGTCTCCAAACGTGGAACCAAAATGACTCTCATAATCCATTTTCCCCACCGTTTGAGATAGAGATACGACATTCGACATAAATGTGTTTTATCAAGAGTAGCTTAGGAACATATTACATTTTTAGAAAACGTCATCTTGTATTCAAAACGGCAGTCTAAAACCATTCTCCGCACCGTTGGAGATAGAGAAATGAAATATGATATGAAGGTGTACCATCAAGATTAGGTCACGACAATATAAGAAAACGTTAAAAATGTCACCATCTTTAATCCAAAATAGGCGCCCAAACCCATTTTCCTAACCACTGAAGCTAGAGAAACGAAATTTGGTTTGAAGGTGTTCCATCACGAGTAGGTTACAGGAACGAAGCACACGGTGGTATGGGTAAGATCTGTTCCATGGAGGCCAACCCCCGTAGAGTCTGGTTACGATATAGAGGAGGAGAGAAGCGAGTATACATACATCGTCATCGGATCTGGATTTGAACTTTTTTTAACTTCTCATGTTTTGGTACCAGTTTATAAATCTGTGCACTGTGCATACAATAGAAAAAAATCATGTGGAAACAACTTCTACTTTTTGAGATATAGCAGCTTTTCAATATCTAAATTGTGTTCCAGACTTTTGTCCAGGAACCGGTTTTTTGTTCTTCGTGAAAGGTTCATAGTTTGCCACACAGTGGTATTGCAGTTCCGACAACGATATTATACACGTAGAAAATGCTGTGAAATCCGAGCAAAAACACCAGAGGTGCAAAACGTTCAACCAACTTCTTCAGCTCTAAAATGTGATGAAATGGAAGATGTGCATGAACCTTGCCACCTCGTGCCATCTGCAGTGTTCCTGCGTGTCCTACAAAGTATCGCGGCACAAAACGTCAGCACTGCCAGAAACATGTTATACAAGAACAAAAGTTTTAGGCGATTTCGAGGATCGTAAGAAAAAAGATGTTAAAGATAGGAATATGAACTCTCAATGTTCAGGTGATATAGCAAATATGTGCAGGTCTGCAAAATTTCATATTCGTAGCTTGAAGAATTTTCGAGTTGTGGACCCCTAAAATTGCGTATTTTATTCTTACTGATTCATAAACTCACATTCAATCACTCATATTGTTTAGGATGTTCATAATAAGTTAGAAACATGAATTTTGTCACGAAGTTGGAGGATGATAAATAGGAAAAGAGAAAAAAATCCATCATTTTGAAAAGTCGCCATCTTGTATACATAAGGACCGTTAAGGTAAAATTTCAAAGAATACACAGCCTAAATCGCTGGAGCTAGAAACTCGATATTTGGTATGAAGGTACATCATCTTTAGTAGGTTAAGGAAATATTATAAAATCTTGAAAAATTTTCACCTTGGATCCAAAATGGCGCAAAAGTAAAATTTCCATAGAATACACAGCTTAAACGGCTGGAAATAGAAAAACGAAATATAGTATGACGGTACATACTATTAGTAGGTTAGGAAAACATTACAAAATGTCTCAAAAGAGACAGTTTTGGAACCAAAATGGCGGACATCATAATCCATTTTCTACATCGTTTGACCTAGAGATAGGACATTTGGCATAAATGTGTATTACAAAGAGTAGTTTAAAATATATTACATTTTGAAATAAGTCGCTATCTTTGATTTAAAATGGCAGCCCAAAAACCATTTTCACACCTTTCATCACCATTAGGTCACGATAATAAAAGATAATGTTAAAAATATCTCCATCTGTAATAATATATGGCCAACCGAAACTAATTTTCGAAACCACAGAAGCTAGAGAAACGTAATTTGGTATGAAGGTGTACAATCATAAGTAGGTTACAATAAATGAGGCAAACCACCGGGGTATGGGTAAGATCTGCAACTTGGGGCAGGGTCCCCAGCGAAACAAGAAATATATATTATACATTTACAAAAAGCTGTGAAATCCGAGCAAAAACGCCAGAGGCCAAGTTCAGCCAAATTAATCAGCCCTAAAAAGTGGCTAGATGGAGGCCGGATGAGCCAAGTTTTTTCGCGACAGCATGTAGGAAGAACACTGGAACTTGGCGCGAGGTGGCACGGTTCATGAGCTTCAAGTCATAAGGCTGGTGGCGGCCCTAAAACCCACCACGAATACCGCCATCAACCTAAGGCTCGAAATCGGACATTATGAACCTTCCCACCTCGCGCCAAGTTCCAGTGTTCCTCTTACATGCTGTCGCCAAGCAACTTGGTTCATCCGTACTATATTTCAACACTTTTTAGGGTTGAAGAACTTGGCTGAACTTGTTAGCACCTCTGGTATTTTCACTAGGATATTGTATTACTTCAGGCAGAAAACCACCACGCTGAGTACTCACAAGGATAGCGTCAATGTGATCACATCGAACCTACACTGAAATTTTATTAGAAGGATCTATTTCATATAGAGAGTTTATTTACTAAAATTAGACATCCTTTGTTAACTGAAACATATACCAATATCTTTATATTCGTCATATATATATTCGCAACTGAGATAGAAAAAAATCAATGTCTCTTTCACCTTTTTGGAACCTAACCTTACATTTACGTTACCGAGAGATCAGCACTGAACCCCAATTTTCTGAAACATAAATAGGACATTTCAACGTTCCTGAAACAAATTAGCATTTTTTTTGTTCTCTATGGTTATATTCTATAAGAGTCGACTTATACACAGCATTTAAAAAGAAATTGAGATAAATGTATGGTTGAATACTTATGATCAAAATAAAAAACGTCCTTTGGAAGAAATGTCAACAAATGCTTAGTTTTTGAACTAGAATCACCCAAATCTGTTTAAGAATGCTCGTATTTGGCGTAAAATTTATATAAACCATGATGTAAGACATGTAGGCATAATACAATTTAAATTTACACTGTGCTGAAGAAATATGTTTGAGTTTTTTCTATGGAAGAATACAATTTCTAGAAGAAATCTGTGGTTGTCTAGAGTTAAGTCAATTACTTGACATCAAATTTCACGTGCAAAATTTCCTCTATGGTGCAGCCCGTCGGCGATAAACTTAGCTCAAGTACAAAAGTTGGATACAAATTTGACTGGGGTGCGGTGGCTCAATGGTAGAACGTTCATCTCTGATGCGTGGGTTCTTGGTTCGATTGAAGCTCATGCTATGTGGGCTTTGTTTCTGTTTGTGTATTTTCTCGGGGTTTCCATTTCCTAATTTTTCAAACTGCCTACATAAATGATTAGTTAATCATAATGAAAAATCACTTCGTTGGGTAAATCTGTGCCAAAATATTTGAATTCTTCATTTAACATAGGAATAACAATAAGTTACAGTATGCGGAACTTAAAAATTACTATCGATATTTCGAAATGGTCTCTCTTTGTCCTGGCAACATCTTCCGTTTCATCCCAGTTTCTTCATTAAATCTTCGTCCATCCGGTCTGAGTGAAAGTTGCCTAAATCCTTAAAATTAAATTCAAATTCTGCTGCTCCACGAAACGCCTTTCATTAGAAGGAGGTTTCATTGTTGACTGGTAGATTGGCGTCGTGTTGCCGACTTGTCTGAATCAGTGGTAATGTGAGTTGATTGAAGTGAAAACGTGAAGGGTGCTATCCAGCATATTAGGAAGGATAGTAAGGATGTCCAAGCGAGATGTGATGTTACATATGGCGGAAGGTTTGAGTACACGAGGACTCACTGTCAAATAGGGGCGGTGCGTTAGATAATACTAGTTAATTTTCGGGAACGTTCTCGCAGATTTATTGCCTTATGTTGATATCGTATATCTTTGACAAAAGCCCGTAATCATATTTAATCATACAATAAATGTTCTTAAAACTCTTACATAAATATATTGCCCGTAATCTTATTAAATATATGAAATATAGTATTAGGTCACTTTTTCCCGTTTGCATTATATTATATATATTTACATTATATTCTTATCTACCTATCACTACATAGTCCCTAATGTGAAAGCTATGGTACCTTGCAGCGGGTAAATAAGAATACGAGGTACACTTTTTAACAAAAATGTCATTTTGGAAAATTGAATACTGATTCTTGACAGTACCCATCTTGAGAACTCACATTGTCTGTATTCATGTATGATGACATGATGTATGACATGATGATTTATTTTATTTAAATGTGTAACTTCTAACCTATCTAAGAGATTTGAATAGGTCTTTCAGAATCAGGAAACAAAAGCTTCAACTGAGTTCGGAAAAACCTTCAAACAATTTTAGTTAATTTTACTTTTCATTACTCAACTTCAGATCACAAATAGTATTCTTAAAACTTATTAGACAGAATTTAGATATCAATTCCTTATTATTATTATTATTATTATTATTATTATTATTATTATTATTATT
>JAGDQP010002474.1:48128-62122 GCA_022664845.1 Lepisma saccharinum
TTATTATTATTATTATTATTATTATTATTATTATTATTATTATTATTATCATTCAGTATTAAACAATAGAATTCAATGAAAAAATACTCCAAATATTCAGTCAAAACAACTAATTAGTCCCCAATTTTACAATAGCATACACTGAAATCTAATGTTACTTCAGGCAAGATAAAACAAATATTACTACTATCCACTCACCTACTTTCAACACAATTATACCACAGCAGCCAGATTTATCTAAAGAGTCTGCTCTCTCGCTCCATGGGCTCGACCTCAAATTTCAATCCTGCTCAGGACTCACTTACCATAGACTCAACCTCAAAATATAACTTTCCTCTGTACTCTCGCCCCATGTGGGTAAAATTCATAATAGCAGTTTCCTTGTAGTCTATTCTAGCATTACAAATTTTCCACGCGTGTTACACAGAATTTCACAGCCATACGTTGTTCTCACTTCTGAGGTATATGAAAAATAGCTTAAGAAGCGATAAGTACTCCTACGTGATACCAAGACTTCACTGGAAAACGCCTGTCGGCAGACTAATGCTGAAGGTTTCCAAAAGACATCTATTGGCGGAAACATGTACCACAACAGGCCCACAAACAAGAGGAAGAGTTTGGGTCGGCCTCATATAATGTGCGGACGCTTTTGATAGGCGCAAATTAATTTAACTGTCATTTGTATTTGACAATATATTTCTGTACCACCACAACGATACCAACCCCTAGTGTTAGAAACTTTCTATATGTCATAAGTTAAATTCTATTCACCCTTCCTCTCCTTCAGAATTTGATTGTTAAAAATGTATGTTGCTTGGTATCACTGATGGACACTAGTGCCAATTTTCTCGAGTGGCAGAGGATGGCGAATTTTACTCATGGGTATGTTGTGATCATGGAGGAATTAGATAGAAGGAGACGCCCAAGCTGCCAAATTTTGAAGCTGAAAATGGCCGCCCGTCAATCGTCCAGTGCGGCCATTCGCCATCTTGCGTATGGAAGAAAACCACGAATTCCCTATTGTTTTATGTACACCATACAGATAATATTTATATGAAATCTATATCATATGTTATGATACTTACATTTATTTTTTATGCAACATTTTAATTAGCTCCAGGTGCGGTTGAATGAAAAAATCTAGCAGAATAAACACTGCACAATGAAAAATATTGACATATGTAGCCGTTAAATGCGTAAGACCCCTGGTCACATACGTAGATGTGCTCATTAAGGAATTCTTCTGCGAACGCGGCCGACACAGCTTTATGAGCTCAAAATCCGTTCAGAGCGTGGATGTTCCTCTTTTTTCTTCACTTCTGATCCAGAGGAAGGTAATGACAATTCACCCTTGGTTCACCTTGTCCAGCGGTCTTCCCAGTTCTTTTAAATTTTCCTTCACTTATTACTTGCATTATCCTCACTATTCGTAGGTTTAATTTGTATATATATCATTAAAAAATTCTAAACCAGAAAGAAATGCTTACACTGTAACTTAGATAAATTAGTTATTAATTCCAGATTAAATTCCGTAGAGGGGTAAAATAATAGGTAAAATTTTTGGAATTCGTTAATATTGAAAAATTTAAGCATTGCCGTCTCGAATTAATGGAGAATAAAGCAGAAAGACCAGTGAAGAGGGAACTCTACGGTAGCAGAAGGGCGGGAATTAGAATGCGTCTGATAAGGCAATAGCAAGATACAATCCATGAGACATAATCTGGCTTTAATTAACCCACCTTCGCTTACTCATCATTATTTTGTATCTATGCATGAATTTCCTCCCGTGCGATATCGACTTTATCGAGACGTGCGAGAAGGGATAGCCTCTTAAATATGTGCGCCGAGCAATCCTTAATGGCCGCAAGTGAATCTAAATAGCTCCATAGCTATAATTTTTAAATTTCTTGACTACCATAAATTACAATTTACCCCTTGAATCATGTAAATATACTCACATAAAAGATACATATGTTTATAACAGTGCTTCTAAGATTCAGAAAGCGTAAAGTGTTCATTTCGAAAAGTTTTGTTACAATTTATTCTCTCATTCACCTGGTCTATGACATTCGAAGCTACATGGTGACCGTACCAGTAATGGACCAGTCGCCAGTGGTTGACTAAGGGAGACAAACAATAATAGTTTCTATTGGATATAGTAGTAAACACAGTGCGTTTTATACTTCCATAAGGTTTAATAGTGTAGTCTCCAAATGCTGTGCAATCAGGAAATACAGTACTCCAAAATCAAATAAAAAATGTAAAGGGCATCTGGAAGAGAGCAGAGCGCACAATAAGAGGACAGAAGATATCCGTGCATATCAAGTAGAAGGTACAGTGAAATAATTAATTATTGCATTCCTTCGTTGTTCCTTGAATCAAATAATCCTACAGTAAATAGAATCAATGATCTACACTGCAACAATCTTAGTTCACAATTGGCTACTACAACTGCTCAACTACTGGTGCAACTACACCTTCAGCAATATATTTGTCTGTTGTGTTAAATGAAATAAATGTGAGCTACTTTTTCTTTGATTTATTCTGCCTGATCTTTCATATATTTTTTCTATTATATAAACGTCAGTTCTTGCTTCGAGTTGAAATTTTTCTTATTTGGTCAAACATTGATACGGCCACCCTATAAATCACATTATTGAATTGTAATCACATTTAATTTACACCTGAAGGTTTGGTATTATGGTTAAAGAATACAAACATACACAGATAATTTGTCAGTGCTTATAAAATATTGTATAGATCAACATAAAGAGTAAACAAAACTTCCAGTGAACATCGAACGCTGCGTAACGAAAAACAATTCCCCAAAATGCATGAAATATAATGAATACTACTGACATTTCCTTTAGTCAGTTTTCTTGTAATTATTTAAAACCTATGAGAAAAATAGAACAGCAATCCTTCTCTTTAAATTCTCGAATTAACATATTGACGGCATAATGAAAAGCATAGAAAAGCACTTTTAATTGTCTCCATGCCATCAATTTATATCAACATTTTATATTTCGACAGAAGTTTTCTCTAACACTCACCTGTGAAATGTGACATTGAGACCTTTTTTATTGTATCTGTTGATACATCCGAAAGCGACACAACTCAATACCATTTTTAAACTCTCATAAAAGCACCAAAGGTGATCTGGTTATTTGCATGTCTGTGAATGCAATACTTCAATTTTCTTCCATACGCAATATGGCGGACCGCGATACATACAGCCGGGGCGGCGGCCATTTTCGGCTTCAATTTATTTTCGAAGTAGGGGTACGCTTGGGCGTCTCCTTCTATCTTATTCCTCCAAGGTTGTGATGGACGGGGGAACATGACAGATGTTTCAATGCTTCTTATATTGAAATAATGGTTTTATTGTGAAATTGTAACGCAATTAGTTGTTTATTGAAATGAGAATACTATTCAGATATTAATTATGAAGTTGAATTCATTTGGTCGTTTTGGTTTTTGAACAAGGCAAAAGTTTAATTGCTCTGGGAAGAAACACGTTCGTGACTGACACGATGACATCGTTGCTGGATTACTAAATCCATAAATTGTGCAAAATTGATTATTTAAAATATCTTAAATTATATCAATGGCATTCTAAAATTACACAAATTGATTAAAGATTTCTAGAAATAAACGACCTTACAGAACTGTAAGCTATAGCTGAGCTGAGCTGAGTTTATATCATTTCCAGCTTTTCAGCTTTCCAGCTTAAATTATGAATTTTTGTTCTTAATAACGGAAGAACAACAGAGACAATTCGTAGAGCAATACAAAATAGTAAAGAGAATGTGTATTAAAAACGTTTAAGGGAATTACTTAAATTATAAAACAATATCTTGAAAACAGATAATGTCAAATAATTATGTTAAAAGCGATTCACGTTTCGCAGCTAAAAGAGGGGTAGTATTTCATCGCACTTGAATAAAAGGTAAGCATTATAAAACCACTTTTGAGTTAATTTTGTACTATTAAAGTGTTTTCAAATTTGATCTGTGGTTTGAGTTATAGTTTCTGACGCTGATTTTCTAAGGGCGATTTTGTCGGCCATAAGGATTTCTTTAACACAGGTCTGGTAATATTGGATTTGTTATCCTTAGTTAGTGCCTAATATCGATTGAATTAGTTGCAGTTAGTTGGTTAGCTGGATTTTGGTCGAGACGATTTCAAATCTTGTGAGTAGGCAATAGTTTTATTATTTGATTGAGCACATGGTGTGCGAGGAGCGCGGACAGGTTGGCGGTCGAATGATAGATCTTGATCAATATTTCTGTGTTAGAAGTTGTATGAAAGTACTAGGGTTGAGTTTAGTTACTTAAAATTCCAGTAAACAGTTTCTATTTTCTTGGGAAGATTGTTGCTAAAATTGCTTCCAGGTCTAGTACATAGTGTGCGAGTATGGATTAGGTACACTTCCAACCAATACTTTGAATTTTTATCTGGGTTTTGAAGAAAGCAAAGATGTTGAAGCAGTAAGTTGAAAATTCTTCTGATAAGAAATTAAGCTATTATGTTTCGCTTCTTCCCACATAACTACGAATTAGTTTCTTTACGATGAGAATTTGTACCAAATTGTGTATTGAGATGGTGATTGAAAAAAGGAACATATTTCAAAGCTAATGTGACTCCTAGTGTTACGATTGAGTTGAAAAATCATATATTTCTGTCCCCTCGTTCCGCTCATTGTATGTTTAAAGATTGAACATATACAATATGAAAACTAGTATGAGTTACTTCTGCTGCTCACTAAAGGTCTAAGAAGTGAAATGCTTATCTCAGAGGAAATTGTATTTCAATGGGATAATATGTACTCCAAGTAATTGTAGGATAAAATTTGATTAAGCTTTCGATACAATGAGATTGTTAAATTCTGCCTAATAATATATGTGGAACATTTTTCCTTTCATGGAAAAGAAGAAATGGATTTGGGAAGTTCTTACTTTCCTCATTAAAAGATCTCAGCCCCCTCGTTGAATTCACTGATATGTATTTAATGTATTTGTATTTAATGTATTTATTTATTTGTCATGTGCTACGAACAGCAATGCACCAATATAGCACAAAGTCACAAAACAAATACAAGATATTAAGCTACATAATAATTGTCCAAAATACGTTTCAGCAGAATACAGCCTTTGTCAGATGCCGATAACATCTTATGTTGCCTCGTTCTATACAGAGGTATAAAAATTTTTGTTTGTTCTACAAAAAAAAAGGTACTTACAATATCATGTTGTAGCACTTTCTCTAAAAGCTTCTTGTCACCGATTGGTGAAGTGGTAATATTGGTAATAATAATATACTCTCTATATAAAATATGTTGTTTGGCTGTTCCTTAGAAATAAATTAATAAAACCAATGATAAAGAAATTCTTGCTCTGGATTAACGTAAACGTAATATTGGAAAAATTGTGTTAAATTCAAACTTTCGAACAACACCAGGATTGATTAAATACGAGCAACAGCCTTATTTACAATGAATATGATCTAAATTTCGAATACAAAATATCTTTTATTAGTTTAGTTTCCCAAAAGTATGCACAAAAATATGCGATGGCACAAAATAATCATCTGACTGTTCTATTCAACATTTTATTGTTCTTATTTACTTCTTCTTTTGTCCAGAGCAGAACAAAGCTTTTTACACTCTGATGGCGGGTGTGTCAGTAATGTAAAACTGCCTCCGTAGCAGTGTATTTGAGACATTCTTGAGTTAAATTAACTTCTTTTGAGTTAAATTTGTACTATTAAAGTGTTTTCAAATTTGATTGATGGCTCGTGTTAAAATTTCTGACGCTGATTGTGTAAGGGACATTTTGTAGGGCATAAGGATTTCTTTAACACAGGTCTGGTAATATTGAATTTGTTATCATTGGTTTTTATAGATTGAATTAGTTGCAGTTAGTTTTTCAGCTGAAATTTGGTAGAGAGATTTCTAATTTTGTGAATATGACGGGTTTTGAGTGAAATGTTGATTTTTTGGTTGACCAAATATTGTGCGAGGGGCGCGGACAGGTTGTCGGTTAAATGATAGATCTGGATCTATATTTCTGTGTTAGAAGTTGTACGAAAGTACTAGGGTTGAGTTTAGTTAATTTAAATTCCAGTAAACAGTTTTTATTTTCTTGGGAAGATTGTTGCTAAAATTGCTTCCAGGTCTAGTACATAGTGTGCGAGTATGAATTAGGTACACTTCATTGTTGAATAGGTTTTGTTAGTTTTGATTATTTTACGTGTGTTTGGTGGACTTAGTTAAGAAGATAGAACAATAGTCTTGTAAGGACTCTGAGCACTTTTGAATGAGCCAGTTTAGATTGTTTTGAATTGTGAATTTGGCTTTGAGGTTTAGTCAAGGGTTTGGAATAATTGTTCTTAATTTCTAGAATTACAAAGAAAAAAGAAGCAATCATTATAATCGTTGTTTCAATAAGTGCTTTTATTCGTTTTCAGGTTCAATGACAACTAAAGTATATGTTGCATGGAAGAAACCTACAGGTTATCCCAAGTATCCTCCAATTCCGCCATAACCAGCATAACGACCGTATCCTCCGATACCACCAAGACGACTGTACACATGAACATTAGGACCAACTCTGCTAACAATTGCGTTGAAACCGTTGATTGGATCAGATCCGTAGTTGACAACTCTGTGACTTCCATCAGATTCAACCAAACTGTATTGTCCCTTTACTAGATGTCCATCACGAGTCTCCACTTGGTTCTTCCTGTCTCCAGTCAAGGCATCAGCTACAGAATATCCAAAGTTATATCTTGGGTAGGACTGCAAAGACATGTTAAATTAGAAGAGATTGCATGAATGATTTTTGAGAATTCAGTATGAATTCAATCTTTGTTTTGTTTTCAACGCTAGATAATGTGTTAATAACATGCATAAAGAGCAAAGTTATATTGAATAATTAATAGTAAAGCGATAAATGTAAAGGAATGAATAGTTGAGAGTGATTCTACAATTGGGTTTCAGTGATAGAAGTGGGTAAGCCAGAAAGCATAAAGATGTGATTACCAGTTCTTCGCAGCAACGTGGAACTATATGCAATATCAAGTGGCAGTACTTGTGGCCTGATGAACCTTGGGGATTCCATGGTAAATCCGAAAATAAACATTTAGATGTCAAATTTTACACAGGTGTTAGTTGGCTACGAGAAATTGCAATCACGCCTTTATCGTCTGTGTGGCTTGTAGCGATCTCTGGTTAAACCTATCAATTCTGTAATTCGATGCTAATTTTAGCACTAAATCAATTTTAAAATTCTTCTAATTGTACATTTTATATCAGTATTTTATGTAACCTAGCTGTTATACAGTTACGATGGATAAGCTGATCACGCAAATATCCAAATTGTTTACACATATTAAAACCTTACATGCATTTTTAATATTTTAAATTTATTTCTTTCTAAAACTTTCATTTAAAGAATTATCAAAATAAAATGTAATGCCTTCATTTGATAAATTTGAAAATCTAGAAGCTCTATTTATATAGGGAAAAGGAATTACGTCTTTTAAACAAAATATCTTACCCGATGATCTATATCAATTTAACCGAATCCGAAATACATCAATAAGGTTTCAATTTTTGAACCGGCTATGTGTATAGTATCCTAATAATCTCTCTAAATTACACATTATTATACTTTTAAATTTTTCCTCAATAGTTGTGTTCTAAAATGTGTCAAGCTAAGCTTATATATTTTGATTCTTTCGCTAATCATCTCCATTTACAAGTGCTTTCAGTACAAAACAATGTATTAATGCCAGAATCTTACCAAACATTTTCATTTGGTAAGAACATGATAAAACCTGGTTCCGTTTTATAAAAATCCTTTGTCGAATGGTATTATTCTCTGCAAGATTTTAATAATCAGGGATGGAAATAAAGCATTAATGTTAATTATATGATATTTTCAGAATCGTTTCTTGGATTTAAGGTTTCTATTTTGAAATTCTTCAAACGAAACTTTGTGTATTTAAAAAAATAATCTCAAGTAATTGATTGAATTTTAGTTGATTAGGATTTTAACTTTATCCAAAAAACTTGTCGTTTTAATTTATATTAAAATAGTAAATTAAATATAAATTCAACAATTAATACAGCTTTATTTAACTTAGATAACCATAAACGGGAGACACATGCTAATGATTGCTATTAACAACAGTGAGCACAGGGAGCAGAGCATCATTTTTTGGCAACCAACTTCTAAACCTACACAGGAATTACAATATCAATCGAGAATTATCTAAACAGTATTTATTTGCCGAAATATCAATTTTTGAATACCTTTTCTTGTCTTATTTATAGTTGTAACACTAAACTAAATTAGAAATAGTATTTTTTTTAAATTTTCCGGTTTTGAGTCCCGGAAGGTGCATGGGTATATTTTAACGAGAACGTGAAGGATAATCGTGACGGGCCAAGTCAGCTTTTACTTGACTGATGCATATAAAATATACATTACCAAAACTTTTACCGAAGCATACTTTCAACTTATGAAATCAAGGATAAGTGTAGGATTCTGTATAATACATGTTATATCTACTAAGAAAATTGTACGTTATTTACTTAATCCTAGAATATAGTTTGCTATCTTTACTTATTTTTGTCATTTCTATTTAATAGCAGTGGAAAGTGTGGGAAAACCTAAAAGCAATTTATATTTCTACAGTATAATCATAATCATAATATAATCATAATCATCAGTAAATCATAACTTCTGCACCTAATAACGAGTGTTTTATTAGAGGTTTCACGCTCACTGATAAGCACTATAGAGAAAAGAATTTTTGTTTTCTATTGAGAATAAAACTTAAATGAAAAGCAATATTCTTCAAGGAAATGTATCTCTCTACTAAGACATATTGCCAATTCTTTATAACACTACCTAATCGTGTGTATATACATATTTAACCTTAATTTAGGGTACATACAAATTCCTTTACAGAGAACTAAAATCACCGGAATAAGGTATAATGAAATTATAAAAATTGATGATGTCATGAATAGAGAGAAATATTTGTTAGTACAATCCAATATATTCCTTATTATTATTATTGTAGGTGTACGTGGAAAAGCGGTAAATTCTGTATCCGGAAAGAATATATCCCCTAGTGTTTATATCAAGACTATTGAGTTCCGGTTAAAATTGCCCTGTTCATAGGTTAGAAAGTTTCGAATTTCTAATTGTAAACTTGACTACTTACGTGATAGTTAAGTCCTCCAGAGAGACCGCCATAAGCTCCAATGCCAAGTTGGGCAAAGCTAGCAGCGATCAAGGCGGCGAAGGCCAATAGAACCTGCAAAGATAAGTTTTAACTTGAGATTGATATCCTTTTAACTGTATCGTTGCATATGCAATGCTTTTATTAATCAAATTATCAACTCTCTTCATTAAGTGTTATGTTTGAGACAAAGATGACGCATGATAATTCTGCAAAACGTTGAGAGAATTGCATTATTGTTAGTACAAAATAATATTATTTCTGATTTTAATTTGCGAATTTATATCTAGTAGTGGAAGTTTGTATCGATAGAAATATATGTACTAATTTTATCTATAATTGGAAAATGTAAATAAATGTGGATTACAATAAAAAATGAGGCAAATTGAAATTTAACAAGACGTTGTTTGCTTTCTATTGAAAAATCCTAACATGTCCTTACACCAATTTCGTAGATATCTATAAGACCTTTTTGTTAAGGAATTTGAAACACGTTTTCTCACAGGAATAATTTATGTAATGTTTGTTTACAAAATAAAGTTAAAAAACTTACTGTGAAGGCACTCATGTTATGTGACTGTAAGTTACTTCAGATGTGTTGCTCATCATCTGATGTCCATATATATATGTTTAAACCAAAAGCGGAAAGAAACTCGAAGGGAAACTGAAGTTCTTGTAAACATATATGTAATTAGTCTGTAGACTTCTTTATTAAAATTTCCTGAATTAAAATCACTATTTATAATTTTCTTTGCAAAGCAGGGTCACAATTTCTATTTGGGAATACACTTTCTTAATATTAGAACTTCTATCTCAAATCTACAACCAATATCAAAGAATTCACAATGATGTTAGGAGATAGTTAAAGTATTTTGTGAAAATAATGTTTCCATTTAAGAATAAATATTACTACTTGAGGAACATTATTGAATATTGAAACGTTTCCTTTCAAAATATCTGAAAATGAAACACTATCGTTCTAACATTAGTTCGTCTGTCCATTAGAACACAAGATGGTATTCTTAATTTTAGTATATTATTCTAACTTACGGTATATTTTCTTTAAGCTAACGAGATAACAAAATCTGTTAGCATGTCTGTTTCAGGACTTCCAACCAATACTTTGGATTTTTATCTGGGTCTTGAAGAAGGGAAAGGTGTTAAAACAGTAAGTTGAACATTCTTCTGGATAACAAATTAAGCTGTTACGTTTCGCTTCTTCCCACTTAACTATGAATTAGTTTTCTTACGTTGAGAATTTGTATCAAATTGTGTATTGAGATGGTGATTGAAAAAAGGAACATATTTCAAAGCTAATGTGACTCTTAGTGTTGCGATTGAGTTGAAAAGAATATATTTCTCTTCCGCTCATTGTATGCTTAAAGATTGAACATATACAATATGAAAACTAGAATGTGTTACTTCTTCTGCTCACTAAAGGTCTAAGAAGTGAAATGGTTATGTCAGAGGAAATTGTATTTGTATGGGTGTGTGTTGGTTCCTTTCTCTACTGGTCGATTCAATATACTGACCATGTTTCGTCTCAGTCGCTAACGGATAAGGAAGTGGTAGATAATATGTACTCCAAGTGATTGTAGGGTAAGATTTGATTAAGTTTTGGATACATTGAGATTGTTAAATTCTGCCTAATAATATATGTGGAACATTTTTCCTTTCATGGAAAAGAAGAAATTTGTTTGGGAAGATCTTACTTTTCTCATTAAAAGAGCTCAGTCCCCACATTGAATTCACTGATATAAGATTGGTGATATTAATATACTCTATATATAAAATATGTTGTTTGGCTGTTACTTAGAAATAAATACGTAAAACCAATGCACAGTTGTTCAGGACGAGCAATAACCTGGCCAAAACCCACTTTTTGAAAACTGCGTTAGAAAGCCACTGGTTTAGTGCATGGGTTACGAGATATACATAGTTTACTATATACAAACACTGAACACGAATAACATGTAATATGTGAGTTAGGAAGGGTGGAAATTAACCATTGTGAACATGTCTGTGAAATAGTTGTCAAATAGAGTATTTGTCATTAAAGTTCATGGCTTGGTACCTAAGAATATGTGGTTACACGAAACATTTGTTGCATATGGCACCAAGAGACCTTTCAAGCACTGCAACTGTCCAAAGTGGCTATACAGTATCTGCCATATGTACGTTTCTGCGCACAAAATATGTTAATGTGACAAAATCTAATTTGTTGGAGCAGAAGGTCCACTAAGCTGCAGAGGTTGAGTGTAGTGCCCAGCGTTCCCCAGCAGAGTTGTTGAAGTGGCCTGAAAGAATTTTCCATGATGAATTGTTTTTCAGGAAGTTTAGGTGCGAATATGTGCGAGTTCGTGAAATACATGTTTATTTGTGATTGTGTGTGGTGACAGGACACCGAAATTAATAATTCTTACTTTTTACTTGAAGGACGTCTATAGTTCATCATGAAGTTGGAACGCATCCAGCTCTATGAGAAAATGTGAGAAATGAAAGGAGGGAGCAAACACGGCAGACCTGGGTTTTGACGCAATTCGACCTTGGTGATCACCCAGTCCATGTTAGTAAAGACATACCATGAACTGTGTCCAGGTTTTGCAGCCAAGTGTACCAAAAACTGGATAAGAGTGACAGAAATCATAACATATTTCTGAAGACACATACAGAATGGCTTGATGGAGAACTGACGTTTCCAGTCCAGAGAATGATGGAACGTCGATCAAATCCTGGCGGTCGTTCATCGAAGGATTTAAGAGAATTTAGTGACAGAATCAAACGGAGGAAAACGGAAGACTTACGTACATCCGCAAGTACATCGGAAGTGGCCTTTGCTGCCAAAATTAGTCTGCGGGAATCAGGACAAGAAGATGCAGCAAAAGTACTTCGTGAGGTGACAAACAACTCCGACTAGAGCTCGTAAGATGAGACAAGCGTTTATGCGCGCAAAGGACCAGAGCATTTCACCCAAGACGTACACCAAAGAGGAGGAGCTTGCATTATTTCTCGATGCTAAGTTAACCAAACGCCAATATAACTGTCTACGTATTGGTGCCAAAACACGCAACGCAGACATTTATCCAAATTATCACCAATTACTCGAGGCTAAGAAAGATTGTTACCTGTCAGATGCGAGTATTACTGTTTCAGATGTCAGTGCAGAAATTAAATTGCAGGCTTTATTGGACAAAAAAGTTGAACGTCTCCTGATGGCTAACGACTGCAAGGTCAGCTGTGTTCCCAGCGAGCAAGCTAACTCCTTGACCTTAATATCTAGATAGGGTTGTGATGGAAGTACAGGTCACAGTGTATACAAACAGAAATTTCAGCAGGACATGCCATTATGTTTTGAGGAAGACCTTCTATTTACGTCTTTCGTGCCAATTCGGCTGGCTGTAGGCGAGGAAATTGTAGTGTGGCAGAATCCCCGAACGTCATCAACGAGATATGCTGCATATGCTTCCGATTACTTCTGATCCCTTTCTTTCGAGTATTAGGCACGTGGCTACCGGGAAGAAACGACGTTGCTTGTCACACGAAGTACGACTGTTTTTCAAGACGTCAGAGCGTGGAGGGGAAGGAGCCAACGCGGCGTACAGCAGCCAACATAATGAAGGCATCCCATCTGCATTCAGCGATATTGACAGTGACTGTAATGATTGACGTGCAGATGTGGTTGACACAATCAATTCTCGTTTTTCATTTGTGTATGTGTTAGTATAATGCAGACTTGTATGTGTGAGTGTAGTGCAGATTTGTATGTTTGAGTGTACTGACGTATAGCATACGACTACGTAATACTTTATCAGTGTTTACAAACATTTACTACTAACCCTATCCTGCAAATATGGCTAGTGAAACCGAACGATGAACGTGTTCGTTCATTCTCAGTACTATAAATATACAATTCTAACAAATTTGGGACTTTCGAAGCATTTTGTACATTGTTATACCCAATTATAGGTTTTGGCCAGGTTTGTGCTCCTCTTGAACGACTGTGCAATGGTAAAGAACTTCTCGTTCTGGATTAACGTGAACGTGATGGTGGAAAGGTCGTGTTAAATTTAAAACTTTCGAACAACGCCAGGATTGATTAATTGCCCGTATTTACAATGAAGAAGATCTAAATTTCGAATACAAAATATCTTTTATTACTTCAGTTTCCCAAAAGTATGCACAGAATTATGCGATGGCACAAAATAATCATCTGACTGTTCTATTCAACATTTTATTGTTCTTATTTACTTCTTCTTTTGTCCAGAGCAGAACAAAGCTTTTTAGACGCTGATGGCCGGTGTTATTCTCGAAGGCAAGTCTTGACCCGGCGGTCGCAGGGCAAGGTAAGACTATGGTGGTTTGTTGTAGCCTTCCATCGCATGAAGACTACGGTATCTACAATTTTACCTGGTTCCCGAACCACTTGTGTTCCACCAGAATCGGAATTAGATGCGTTTATAGCGACCCAGTGAAGGTTTCCACTTTCCCACATTAGAGCATACAGTCTAAACACAACAAAAATCATAATAATAATAAATAAAATAATAAACACATATATATATAATAAATCACAGCCTCTCCCCGAAGGGCGGAGTTGGTCTATTGCTCCCACGCTGAGCACACGGGTTGGGAGAGGAGAGCCGAAGATCTTGCTGTGATCGCCACTGTCTCTTATTCACAGCAACTCCCCAATTGTCTTCACGATGCTGGGTCAACACCGAAATTTTTTGAGCTCCCAC
>JAGDQP010002474.1:62222-83843 GCA_022664845.1 Lepisma saccharinum
TATATATATATATATAATCAGATTCTTAAAAAAAAGATAATTCATATGAACATCAAGTGAAGCTCGGGCTACAAGAATGAGAACACTAAATCATTAATCGCTGTTTTGGTCTTTAATGTTGTTAAATCATAAGTAGTTGTTACGCTTTCATGGTTGCATTGCAGATATTCACTGTTGTTCTTAGTACAATTCTACTTAATAAGCTGCTTTTGAACGTATTCTTTGACTATTTTAGTCTATTGATATGGATTTAACACAGGGCCGGAATACTCTGGAACTGGTCTGACCATAGTGGAATATAAATATATAACCGGGGCAAACGAAAGAGAAACAAAATTACTTCGGTTAATACGTGAAAGTTTACATGATTTTCAGTAACATCATGCGTTCGCTGAAATAAATCAGATAAAAAGTACACACTTAAATCCAATCCAATATGCGATATTTTAGTGCAATTCAATTAATGAAGTAAGTGTAAGAGGTATAATTGGCAGTTAATTAATAAAAGTTACTGTGAGAGCAGTTTTCCATATTAAGTAAAACGTCCATACAAGAACACCAATTAACTATGTTATCCAAGTCCTTTTGAAGATTGAGATATACTTAATTGCATGAATGGGAAGAAAATCAGTGCATCTGGATATATTAGGTTTCGAACGCTGGATTTTCGAAAAGGAATGATCCACAGTATACTACGAAAAATTATGAACTCGGAGGAACCAGCAATATAATTGAAAAAGTAACAGTAATGTGTCCCTTTTCAACTCACTGTGAGCTCTAGGAGTCACATCTTCTTTGGAAAGTGTTCCTTTTTCCAATCATCATTTCAATTGTTTGAAGTACTCATCGTAAGAAACCTCATTCATATTTAAGTGATAAGAAGGGCAAAATTTATTATTCAGAATTATGTTTGAGAATAGGTAGGTCTGGTAGAGTTTTATTCTAAGTATTTGCAAATTTTTCAACATTTCAAAACTTATCGCCCTATTTTTAAACTTTAATTTTTAACCAAAAATCTCGTGATTATGGGTAAATGAGATAAATTAAACGCTTATTGGGTTTTGCGATATTTCACCTCCTCTCAACTTGCTTATTTTTTTTATCATATTACCAGATTTTTCAGGTCTAATTGCCTATTTAAAATATATTACCGCTGTCTTTCAATGACTACTTTGAAGTTGATTCTTCCAACTATCGATTCAATTATGCTTCTGTTTTAAATATGATCAGATATATAAATACATTAGATGCTTACGACTTAATAGAGACCCAATGACAATGTACCGAGTTTACAGTAAAACGAAATGAACAGCGATAGTTTACACATTGCTATGGATATCGGAAGTGAAGATTAAAAATTGTGAAAATCTAATTTCTCTGCGTCCCGTTCCATAGCAGTACATATAGTATAAAATTTGCAGTTTGGAATAGTTGAACTGCTATTAACTTGTCAACTATCGGGCAAATTCAGTTTCACAGAAATTAAACCTGAGGTCAGTTTCTTTAGCTACTATCGTTGAAGCTGTCGCCAGCTTTACTAACCTACCTTACAAAATGTCATTTGAAAGGATATAGCGTCAAAGGGTTACAAACGAATATATAAAACGAGTTTACCTAAATCTGCGATTAGTTTCATCTACATAAATTAGGTTTAGAAGCTAGCGTGCGGTGCAGATTAAATAAACATAGCTTATAAATACTATAACAGAAATTATGTCGTGCTCTTTGTGTTGCTATAAGACAATTTGCAGCGTAGACGTCCTCATGATAGCCAACACTGTGCAGTGCGACATTTTCCTGCAAGGGGTTTAAAAAATTATTTTTAAGCGTGTACATTTGAACTAATTTTAAATTCATAGGAAAAGTCACAAACTAAATCTTTATTACCTGTCACAAGAATGTTCCCTTCGTCTACCAAATTCTCAAATTAAAACACGTGCAAGGCTGTTTTATTCGGCATTGCATATGTGTAAGTTAAGAGTTAAATTGTAGTGGTATATACATAATACTGGCGAAACGTTTTGCATACAGAAGTTGTAGGCGCCACTGGTAATGTTCTAAACACATGTTCCATAATCAGACTAACTATTCTAACAAACATACAAAAATAAATAAACCCAGGCGTGTTATTTTACTACATATTGTGCTCGAGGATATACACGTCGCACTTCCAATAGGTATAGAATTAAAGTATAAAAAATCGTAACACTAATGTTTTAGAATCATAAATTATTCACGTTCTTTCATGTAATCACCATATGATTTGAAGTAGTCCTACTATTTTATCAAATCTGCCTATGTCTGGCTTCAGTGATCAGGAATTCCAGGTTTGAAAGGATAATATTATTTGTCCTGTAATAGAAACTAAAAGGCGATATTTGAAAGAATCACTTCACTTTCTCTTGGTTTTTCAAATGTTTGACATCTAAAAGCCTCAACGGTGATATTTATTTGGAATTTTGTGATGCTATAATTCAAGGGGCATGTGTTTGTAGTGCTTTATACTTAAAATATCCTTTGAATGACATAGCTTATTTTAATAATTAAAGATGTAAAATAGAATTGCTGTTTGACTAACATGTACAAAATGTTCCATCATTCATCCGTTCGTCCGATATATAAACCTAACCTTTTGAAACTCACTTGTGTTTGCTTAGAAAAGGAAGTAGAAAAACTTACTAAAGCAATGGTACAGACAAAAGGATATTGAATATTTCCTGAAAAGATCCGTATTGAACATCTAACACTAATCAACTTAGTTCCTACCTGAACAAGACTTTACCTTCCAGAGAGTCTTTGCAAAGAAATTTTACACTGACCTTCTCCAACAAAAAATTAATAAAGCTTCTGGCTTCAGAATACTTAATTTATAAGATAAGTGCATCTTTCATTTCAGTTTCTGTTTATTTCTAGTTAGAAATAATATGATTTTAATAAGGTAAGTGTACCAATTATGGCCCGGGTCCCCAATATACTCCCCCCGAGTTCTGCAATTTTCCGTTGGTGTTACTTGATATCACCGTAAATTATATCCTCATGACAAGAAAAAGTATTTTTGCGCGACTCATTTGTTTATGAGTGGCGTGAGGGGCAGAAACTCCAGTTGAAGTGGCATATTGAGCAAGAAAATATTTTGCTGTTATTTTAGCAAAGTAAGCAATGTTTCGTTTCAGTATTTATTGTTGAAAACCGAATCAGTATAATACATGGATATTCTGGCTATGTGAGCAGACGTGAACATAAAATGTGTGTGGCACAATGTATTGCATTGTGTAACTAGCAGGCACCAGAAAAACTAAACAAGTCAATAATGCGCAATATGGCCCACGTCATTTTGGGCAAAATGCAATAATAACTGTTTAAAATGAAAGAATTGGGTATTTTAAATGTTAGTACAGAACACTCATCACAATGTGTAGTAATTAAAACGAGGATAATGTCAGGTAATAAGGAAGCTATTATTTCCAATACAAAGAACAAGAAGGTTAAAACCAAAACGAAACAAGTGTCATGACGTTTAAAGCGACTAGAATTTCAGGAACTACTTCTAATAGTCTTGAATAACCGTCTCTGAATTGCTCCAAGTCTTGTGAATCTTGATTTTGTTACTTTTGTCAGTCAGACAAGGTTGCAGGAATGCATCTTTGCGTGTCGCAGCGCAAATACGTTCATGATGATTACGGACCATCTCTTTGTCTCTCATGGGAGAGGTGATGTTCTAAACTTCTTCGTTTGTGTTACACTTCTTACTTCTTCGTATTTTTTCTTCTTGTATATTCACCTGTTTTCCGCAAATTTAAGCTATTTGTATTAATACAATATTCTTGGTTTTGCAATGCCACATAAATGATGTATGCTTGTAATGTATATCTCACAGTATGTAGCATATATGAGTAATACAGAAATATTACACAACAATTTTGCCATACGTTTCTATAGCGGGCCATATTGGGAACACCATGTACTCATTTTTTATTACATTTTTATACGTCATTTCTAGGAAGCAGATTTATTTTTTCATTTGTCCAAATAGTCTCTCAACTTGATGGTTCAGTCGATTCGCACGAATAAATAGTCTCTCTTAGTGAAAAAAATCAACAATATTAAGGTGGGCCATATTCGGACCTCTACCTTATATATAATTTAAATAGAGACGAGAAGATTTAGAATATAGCAGACGGTACTATAAACAGAAACATATATAACAAAGGTATATATAGTAAGCCGTCTATACCTTTTGTCATATCGTATTTTCGTTTCATAGCATAGACAGAAATAAAGAATTTTAGTAAACGTTTTATTCTTGATTTTAAATTCATGTAATGCTAAAATATGAAATAAAAAATACGCCAATATTGAGTTTCTACTTTCTGTTTGGTTAGTGAGTCTTCATATATTGCCATTTGGCAGACATAACGACGTATCTCGTGTTTTTAAAGGAAAATTGAGTTACAAATATCTTATGCAGCCTGACAAGCATAATAACGAAGTCATCTTCTACAAAAGTTTGTAGTATCGTTTTATTTTACGTCTTCAAAAATCTATTTACTCATCTCCTGAAAAGTTGGCAAAATTGAGATATGTGATTATGTCACCCAACAGAAGATATTTGGTATAGAAAAACTGCCAAGTTCCATTGTGACATATAGTCTACAGAAACCCTGGAACAACCTCACTCAGGATAGACGGCCGTTGGGATCGTTCCAAGGTTCTTCCGATTGATTTTTTTTTTAAATCTGACTTGGTGATGTTGATTTTTAAAGGACACACGTTTCTGAAGCTTTATTTCATTTATTTATTTCGGGCATTTCCTAGCATTGTTATTGTCATTCTTCTGTACTTAACACTACTTGTGTTTTTTTAGTAATCTTACGCACTACGCTACGTTAGAATGGATACGTTTATTTTATTTACTGATGCGTGTTTATCTTTTTAAATTAATCGCAGTACGTACTTACTATTAAAATGTTTATGGACCTTGTTATTACTGAACAAGAAAATCGTTTTACAATGTGCAACGTGGACTAACCTAACTTTACATAACATTTTTATGATTTACCCTAAATAAATTTAGATCATTTAAATAATATAGTTAGCGTGACACGTCCTTTCTCAAACCGTAATTTGGGAGGTACTTACGTAATGTGTCATGTACCTAACTCCAAAAGGTTGTGTTATGTAAGGTTAGTGTACTTCTTCACGTATCTGAACTTCGGAAATAAACTGCACTATGTTATTTTCGTGCCGAGCTAGACCTAATTCCATAGCTTTCTACATGGGAGCTTTCTATATAGCGTAGGTGAATTTGAAACTTATTTAAGGGACCATTATTAAACTACGTACATATTGTATAATCTTAACTTTTATTATATAATTCTATATTTTATTGTATTATTTTTATGACGAAGTCTATTACAACTGTAAATAGTTGTCTAACGACTAATAAAATTATTATTATTATTATTATTATTATATTTTTAACTTTTCAATAATAGTGTTTAAATACATAAGTTATTTCCTAGATTTTAACTGCTTGAAATTGATAGCAATGACGAAACTAATGATTAGAAATACATTTGACACTAAAGTGCTTCAACGGAAAGGATAATTATTTGAATTCATAATATGCCACTAAATTCATAATGCTTTCCACTCTAGGTTTATTTATGCTTAAATGATTAAATATACATCACAAGGTATGAAATGTATTATAAGTAACAATAAACACATAGAATAAACATATCTATAGTAGATTGTAATTCTTCTCCATCTTAGTTGCATTAATATATATTTTACAAGAACTTAAAAAGTAATTACTATCACACTTTGGCTTCAAAGGCTATACACGGTGTAGCTTCAATATAATATCATACGATGGTTAAATCAATGTTAAAATTTCACATAAACTCTTTCATGAAAAAGCTGTTTAAATAGTGTTACCATTATTCAATTATTCCAATATTCGAAAATGTTTTTTCCAATTTACGACTGATATCAAGAATCAAACTGTTACTAACAACCAGATAAAACTAGGTTATTATATGTCCAGTTTTCTTGTACATATTATAACAGTTCACCAGCTTCCACTCTTAAAAATTTCTACCATATATTCTGTTACATAATGGATAATACGTGTCTATCGTTGAGCGTATATGTGGAGTGAAACTTAACACTTCGCTCACATGAAAGATACACATGTAATGTATCCGTTTCGACTACATAAGGATAACAGGTACGTACACATATATTGCAGATATGCAAGGAGAGACATTTCATATCCATCAATCCACCTTATTGCACAAATGTATATCTTTTCCCCTGACTAACTCCATATGTGATAATTAGTTGCACTGATACAATTTCTTTATCTGAGCATCTCAAGGCTAATATCGAAGCCAAACGAAGTGAGATTCTAATGGTCCACAGATGAAAATCATATGAAGCGAATAGTTCATTCTATGTACTACCTAACATGCACAAGGGCAATCCACTTAACTGAAAATTTAATGCAGAAATATTTTGAATTGTAAGGCATGCAAGAGGATGTTATCAGGGTAACTTATATCCAAATCCCATGATTGCATTATATTCCTCTGGTCCACCTAATTGAAGATGTACCAAGGCTGATAAGACATGATTGGAGAGCTAGGTGGACAAAGAATGACTAACTCAGTTTACATTAAAGTTTCTATTCAAAAACATTCAGTTTAACATACAAATTCTTCCACTAGGGGAAATTCGTTCTCTATATATCAGTGAGCTCAAGGCACTACTCCTTTTTAGTGTTACTATGCTTTGAAATTATGTTAGTCTCAAGTCTTTTTATTACCAGTCCACTTCCGTCAAGATTATTTTAAATTTGCTATTCAATTTGTTAATACTAAATTACATAAATTTAAATGTATACATACTACTACAAGAAGTTACAAAGCATCAAATAAATCAGTAATATAATAACTAGGCTCCTTTTGGGATGTCAAAGTGTAGGTCATCTCCTCATCATTGTGCATTTATGATGGAGAGGGACGTAACAAAGTTAAAATCTTATGTTACATACGATACGAATCCATGGTTAAGTATAACGTATGCGAGTAAATGCGGATGAATACAGGGATAATGTTTTGACCAACATTCGAAATATAAGATCAAACGTGGCGTAGGTTTGGGGTTACTTGAAAAGTTCGCAAACCACTTCACCGTGTAAACTCTATTAATGGGAATAACAAGGACTGTGTGAAGTGTATAATTCCTCAGCGTTAGATAAGCTGTAGTATTCACCGTGAGACTATGAAATTTCTCCTTTGAGACGTTAACAAAAATATTAATGGCATACTCATTCAATGTGGAACTGTGTGCAGAATACTATTAAAGTTCCCCCATGGTTTCAATGGTATTCATGAAGAATTTTATATATATGTTTGCCTTAATAATTTCGAGTTTATAGTATGCAACAGCCCAAGTCACAATTTCTCCCAATGATTTAACAGAAGTTTCGAAAAAACATTTTAAAAGAGAGTTAAAATAACTTTTAAAGGATGTTTCGCACAACCCTCGTTGCTATTTACGAAAATTGAAGATTTGTCCAATGGATCTGATACAATAGGGACGCACGCTGAAATTTTTCACAGTGATACTTACGAGTCCATGGAGGGTGGCAGGAGGGTATTCTTAACACTCAGTAGGGTAAAATATTAAGTACAGTTAAAGTAGTTGTACACCAAAATACAAGCTGAAACAAAGCAAAGTTAAGCAAAGCAATACGTTTTGTGTATACGTTGCTCCACTTTACTTTGCTCAGTTGATATGGGAGTCTACGTTTAACAGTGGGTTATCTCCAGCTTCAGTCTATTTCACTTTGTACAAGTCAGTTTTTTATTTTGCGTGTGCGGCTACCCTCACTAACAAGTTTTCAGTTCATAAAAATACATATTTCCAAATACGATTTATCTCAAAGAATTTAGTGAAATTCCGAAAAAAACAACATATTTTTTAATAAAATACTTTCTAAACGATTTGTCACAGGACCCATGTTGTTATTTCAGAAGATTTAAGGTCTTGGTATAAGAGAACAAAGAATAGGGAAACAGGATTAAATTTATCGTAAATACTTTTCAGGTCCTCTTAAATTATGATGACGTTCGAGATTGTTGAAAAGCGTGGTGTGAAATTTTGTTGCTCCACTCTATCTTTGGACTCATGAAACGACGGGATACAAGTAACATTGACGAATAATAAAGTGAGAAGCTATTTGTTATTGCCACAAAATTGTAATATTTTCTACAAAGGAACTAGGACCATAATATGTACAAAACACAAAACTTTTGTGCCGCATATATTTTGGGTTACATAAGACGATTATCTGGAACATTTTTTATTCGTCAATATAGCTTGTGCCGCTTGACTTCTGGACTACTCATATATAATAAAAAACACACATAATTACATTTCTCTCATTATGAATCTCAGGCATCTATGTGGAGAAATCGTTAGCATGTCTTTAATTAGCAATCAAGGTCGATACAAAATTATGAGTTTGTAACACAGCATTATAAATATTACAAGATGTTTGTAATCCATCTTCAGTTTTTGTACAATGCTTCCACACCTAGTTCTTCATGGTGAGAGAAACCTCTATTCATAAGAAACTCAAAGTGACTTCTGTCTAAAACACTGCGAAAATAATGCTTGTTACACCCAGTTACAAACTCACGTGATATAACACTCCGGTTATATAACAAATAGATGAGTACTGAAATCGTAGTAATAATAAGAAAAGTACGTATTAAAAGTGTACAAATGCGCTTATTTGGTTTAGTTGAATCAGTAATATAGAGCATTGGTTAATCATTCACACACTCCTCGTTCTAGCTTTGTTTCTACAAGACCGAGCGTATCGTACATGTACGGTACCGTGGAGTAGAAAGAGGGAGTTCAGCGCACTTGTTACGGCTAAATCGTATAAGAGGAAAGATTCCTAAGGATTAGTTCTACACTCGAGCGCTAAACTTCTAATCAGCGCTAAGTTGAGGCAAAATCTGAGTTCGGCCTGTGAGAGTACCCAAAATGAGAGTTGGGCTCGACTTAGCTCTGACTAGAAGTTTAACGGTCGATTGTATAACTGACCCTCAGTGGTATAATCCGACCTTTGTCAACAATGTTGTTCTAGATTACACCATTTTGAGCGGTCTACATTGATCTTAGGATAAGATTAGGAATGCCCAGATCCGGTTTGTACATCCTTATGTCAACGAGTTACCGAGATCCGTATTCGAATCTAAAATTGCGAATATCTTACACCCGGAACTGGATAGCCAAAATTACGAAGATTCAGATACACAACAGGAGGAAGCGGGTATCCAAAATCCGGGAAGTTTTAACCCCGAGATCACTATATTTTATTATCCGCATTTAGATTCGAAGATCTGACTATCAGAAAAGCGACACAGATGTGGAAAATGCGGATTTGCATATACAGATCCATATCTCAATATCCGTATCTGGTTTCCATTATTCGAATCTGAATATGAACATTGAGATCGAGATATTCAAGGTGCGCATAGGAATGTCCAAATCCAGATTTGAATACAGAAATTTTGATCTGGAGATCTGGGTATCCTAATCCGAATCCGGATATAGGATCCTTATTAGAATGTGTACATCTCGATATCCACAATCCGGTTGCTATGCAAAGATGTGGATATTCTTTAAAGGATCCCAGTATTAAAGGTATGGATTTAGATCCGAATTTCCGAAATTCGTATCAGAATATTCAAACTCTACTTTTCTAAAACCGAGATTCAGATCTGAAATCTAAGTATTCGAAGCTCGAACCCGGATATCCTAAACCCTTATTTCTAAAGCACAATATAAATGTATCAGCTGTAATATTAACATTAGTAGTAGTGTTAGTATTTGGTGTAATATCACGTGGTAGTTGTAGTAATACTTGGATAATTACTAAATATGTAAAACGTTTTCTAATTTCGTGTGCAATGCTTTTCATTCAGTGACCATCCAATTGGTGCAGTGAAAATATAATATATTTGTTACACTAACAGCTAGAAATGTTTCAAACTGGGTGAGCAACAATCTTTTAGTGCCTAAATCACAAATGTATTGTGTACACGTAGATCGGTATAGTAACTCTAACATCTGGGGTGCGTAGTTTATTTTTCACTATTTATCACACCTTATTGTCCAAAGTGGCGCAAAACCGTCCAATGGTGATGTAACAATTTAAACAATTTTATTTTGAAAATTGGTTGGCAACACTAACAACAGATGCTCTATCACCTGTCCTGATGAAATTAATTTGACCGAACGTCAAATACAAAGTCTTCTGATTCTTTCAAGTCCATTTGTAATACAAACATGTGCTTGCTTTTATATTTGTGAAATTTACTTTCCAAAGGTAATAATATATTCATTGAAACAAACGTTTTGTGTTGATGTGGTTTTTCTTGCGTTACTTTCAAGATGCGATTAGGTTGCTGCTATTATCATGGTAGACAAGTCTGGTTTATAACAATTAAAGTTTAAATTTAAAAAAAAAACGATTTATTTATTTCATTGTTGTTTTCAGTAAAGAAAAGGTCAATACATTATATATCCAACAGAAAAACAATGGGCTTTTTGATGGTAGATTATCTCGACGTTTGATAATTTGGCCGTGAAAATTACACTATTACTAAAACAGTGGTGGAAGCCAGGACTAAATTCATGATAAAAATGATTAGAATCTTTTGGTTCAGTCATTTAAACTTTCGGGATGAGGAGTTACTCTCGGGATTTTCTAAAGTTTTTTTTTTTACATTCCTCTTGATATGTAGTAGTCAGACTAGTCCTTCACTTCTACGCTTATCCTTTCTAACAACCATGAGTGGTGGTATTGTCAGCATTCTACCATTTGAGATAATCATTCCTGCACTTCATACAATTGAAGGGAAACACATTGTCTTTACCATTTGCATAGAGCTGAGGTCTTATGAAACAACAGCATATTTAGGGCATTCATTTGTAAGAGGTAAAGAGAACGTGGGAGTACGTATCAATTAGCTTGACGACGTTATCGTCGCTTTAGCAAAAGGAGTGCGTTCAGCTAATAGAAAGATACGCGTTCCTGTGCTTAGAGACAACCAATAATAATACTTATAAAGAAACAGTTCATTTATTCGGTTGATCATTTCTCAAACTAAAATTGTGCGTCTCATTGGCAATATGCTCTTCATGGCGATAGTCGCTTCAGTTACACTATATGCATTGAAATACCACTACGTTGTAGGTAATTCATTCCTCCATATTGTAGGCTCTATTTCTACTATTGTAAAATTTCCTTATATCTTTCTTTAATCAAACAGTAGCCAAAAGCTTCTGTGAGGATAATCTTAGTTATTGTTGTTAGTATTCGTTGTAGTAGTAGTGCTAGTATTAATTGCAATAGTAGTAGTATTAGTTACAGTAATAACAGTAGTTCTAGTAGTAGTTGTTATTGTTGTAGTATTATCAGTAGCATTAATATTTGTTATTGTTGTAGTACTATATTAACAGTAGCAGTAGTAGTATAAATTTTGGTGTTGGCAACATATTTTATTCACGCCACACCAACGGGAGCGAAAATCAGTTAGTACTTACATAAACGTGCTGCCTTTACTTAGGAAAGGAAAAAGTTGAAAGAAAAAGAAACGTGAATACAATGATACAGACAGAAGTAATTTATATTTCCCAATAGTTTTTTTAAATGCCTCACACTAATTGATTATTAATTTTATTTATTATTAACTTCTTAAACAAAGCTTAATCAGCCTTTTTGTTCAAAAATATTTTAATTGGCTAACAATTACAGAAAAATAATTTGTTAATTCCATTCTATTGTTCTCGTCGCTCAGACCATTGAAACATTGCCTGAACAAGATTATATCTCCTAGGCAGTAGTATTAATAAGAAAATTAATTATTGGAAA
This sequence comes from Lepisma saccharinum, assembly GCA_022664845.1. Classification (NCBI taxonomy): domain Eukaryota; kingdom Metazoa; phylum Arthropoda; class Insecta; order Zygentoma; family Lepismatidae; genus Lepisma; species Lepisma saccharinum. Next base: position 74,182 of record JAGDQP010002474.1, read on the forward strand.
GGAATTTTAAACACTGACCTCCAAGCAAAAGTTATTTTCTTCATTCAAAATATTTTAATGAAGTTAACCATAACTTTCGTTTCAGTCTGAGTATATTTTTACCTAAGTAATCTAAATAGTGTTGAATGGTAAATAACACCTAATGCTAAAAGGTAAATGTGAATAGAGAAAAAGCTTTACTATACTAAAGAACCCAATTTTGTATTTAAGCAAATCAAGAAATGAAAGAAGTGTCTCAATCATATTATTATTTCATGTCGGTGTGTTGAAAAACAAACAAACAAACAAACAAAAACAGAATAGTTAAGAACTAAAATTAACATCCGTTTTCTGTCAAGGACAAGTATGTAAGGAGAGAAGTTACAGAAAATGACTCAGATACTGAGTTTCAGCTTACAGGATGTGTATCCAATTTCTCAGGTAGTGAATAAGCACATTCGAAGTTTCATCTTACACAAGTCAAGAGATCATCTTACGCAGCAGTTGCAGATTACCAAAACCAAAGGACCAGCAAGGTTTTGATTGGCTCTGAGAAGGCAAGACTGTATTAAGAGGCGGAGACATGGACTTCAGTGATTGGTTGATATCGAGTTGATATGGGTTTTGTATAAAACCTGGACATTTTTGAAAGTCAAGGCTTTCTTATGATTTGCCTCTTCTTCCTTTTTTGGACTGTAACTGTCACTATTTTTTGTTTGGTTCTGAGTTTTTTCAAAGCAAATATCCAAGAAGAAGGTAATGTTTCCAGACCTGAAATTATAATCTGCTCGAGAGAAGAACAACGAGACCAAAATGAGAGAGAGACAGAAGGAAAAGAAGCGTTTGTATCAAACAAAAATGATGGCAGTTCCAATTCTATCCATAAAGACTCTTCCTCTTCCCTTAATTCTCCTGATACCATACAAAATGACTCAAATAGCACCTGTTCTCTCAACAACAAGAGAAATAACTCATCATAAAGAACTAAAACTCCTTACATTCCTACTAATCCATTCCGTTCATCATTCCATAGGAAATTGACTAACTCTTATGATGATGACAGTTCAGTTATAGAAGAAAATTCACAGATAAATTCTAATTATAGATCGGAAGAGAATGAAAGTTTGAAGCAAGAAGATGTTAAGATATCCATCTTAACTGATTTAAAATGGCAGAAATTGATTCTAAATTAATTTGCATACGAAGTAAGAAATTGAAAAAAAAATCTGAAGTTCAGCTGGAAGCATTTATTTGAATATAATTGATATTTGTGTGTTTAATAATTTGTGATTTATTTCAGAAATCAAAAAATGATTCAACCGTTTGCAAAGTATTACAATAATGTTTCTAATTAATTAAGAGATGTGTTTGTTAAAATTTCAATATCGGAATTCGTTGTTATATCTTTGCCTCATATGAATATTTCAGTGGGAGGATGGAAAGTCCATTTTTTTTTATAGTTTGAGTGAAACGCTGGGAGAATGTTTCGCGAGGGGAAGAGAGGGGTAGTTGTTGCTCGTTGATAATAAAGAAGTTATTTTCTTTTTACGCCCACCCCGTTTTTTATTTTGCCCTGCGGATTGGAAGTTCTTTTTAAAAGAGAGAACGGAGCTCTCTCATTGTCTCGCCTTTGAGACCTACTTCGAGGGGCAGAGGAAAGGTAGTTGAAAATTTGTGGAACCAAGTATGGTTTAGAGGATTCTCACGCTAAGACTTGTTGGAGACAGGCCGAATTCGACATTGGTCAGCGACTGGCCACGGCGTACAAGCTCCACGATGTAGAAGCTATTGAGGTACACGCCCGCCGATCGGATGGTGGGCAAACAGCATCGGATGAAGCAGTTTGGTAAATATAAGAATTTACGATTACTGTGTTAAATGTAATTGACTCTAGAAATCATGTTGAAACACGGTAATCTTCTCTTTGAAGATACAAGTCATTCTCAGTCACGTAAAGTATTTCAATTGTTGAGAGATTTAAGTTAAAATTCAGTGATTCTGCCAGTAATTTAAAGTAATTGGACGATGTTGTTGTTATGTGTAATCAAATTCCTGGAAAATGAGAGGAATAGGGGATTGGATGTTTATTTTCGCTCTGGAGAGATTAAGGGAAAGGGTGTAATTGTAAGGCTTTCCTAGCCGAACAAATGCAATTGTCCTCGGATAACGTAATTTCCGTTGTTTTCCCTTAAAGATGTAGGTGACGTCTCTAGTCAGCCTAAGTACTGGTAAATATAGCACTCCCATTCTCGTGGTTGCGGGACGAATGGAAAATGAATAAGCAAGACTGCGGGTTGTGTAGCAGAGAGATGACATTATATATTTGAATTGAATTTGAGGACACTGAAGCAAATAACAAGGAATTACGTGATTGAGACTGGCTTGGGAATATGTGTAATGGGAAGGCACCTTGTGAGACTTTCCTAGTCTCGCAAGGTGTATTGTTGAATCCGTGGGAGCACTACTAAGAGAGTACATTAAGACAGGTGACTATCCTCGTCATCTGAGTTGCTGGAAATAAGATATTTCTCCTATGCCAAACTGTACGACGAATTAGATAGAACAAAGAAAGTATAATTTTGTAGAAAAATGTGTTGAGCTGGAAAGTACAGATAAATGGGTGGCTCGTGGTTTCGAGACCTGATGCGGCCTGTATTTCGAAAACCTACGTTCGCGGAACGTAAAGTTGCTTAGAGAGATTTCCAATATGATTAATGATAATTTATTTTATCTATAGAGAAAGTGAGTATATATTGAACCTTAAATGGAATATTTTCCTCGCTGTGATTTCTGTGTAAGGGATGGAATTTGTTCACAGCTACTGTTGCTGTGGAAGTGGGATAGTTAATTCTGATTAAAGTAAACTAGGACATCCTTTGCGTACTGGGAAAGCAGCTATTGATGCTTTCTGTACACTTGATAGAGACCTATCCTTGGCCTCTTAATAGAGAATCTTCATTTGGGAGCATCTCTTGCACCGCGTGTAACACGACTGACTTCGTAATTTAGCAGGCCGGAGGGTTAATAAGTAACCTCGAATTGTTTTAATTTACTTTGCACTATCGTTGATAAGATTGGCTGTGAGTCATTGCACAGCGATTAGGCTAGTAGGCATTTATTTCTTTTAGAGAGAGAACTCAGTGGGGAGTTTTGACCTGAGTTCAAGTCCCGAGCGGAGGGATGAGCAGGGACGTAATTGGTGGGCTGTTTAACCCCAGGGAAGTTATGGGACCCAAATTCACGCCAGGAGAAGGTAAATTAAATTAATGTTGAAAACGGCTGAATCACAAGCAAGTTGGGATGCTGAATCAATCGAAGTCGACGCATCTGATTTTTGTAAATAAACATTTATATATTACTCCATTATTCAACGTATCTTTATGTTTTATTAAATTATACTGCACGCATAAAGTCTACTCCTCATATATGAAATTTAACTTTTAAACAGGATTGGATTTCTCAAAGTACAGATGAAGAGAGAAAATTAGACGTGAAACCGCGTGAACAAGTTAGCCGAATCCGCTTGGTTTCCAGAGTTTGAACCAAGTTTCCGTTAGGTATGTTTAGTGGGGAAGGAGAGTGAAAGTGCTAGCTAGGGTCGCGAGCCTGATGGATTCTATCTTTCTATTATTAAATACTGATCAGCTGGTGCCCGAAAATATAACAATTAAAATCAATGGATTGAACTAAAGGAAATATAGTATTAAGTTGCGTTAGATAATCTTTGTGCTGATCCATATTTCTTATCTCTAGAAAAAGAAAGGTAGGATTCGAGGCCAGGCTACGACCCGTATTGCGCATTAATATGTGTTTATCAAAGTATGTAAATAGATAGGTAACAAGCCCCGGCCGGGTAAAGTTAATGCAATATATATTAAATCATATTTGTAAATAGAAACAAGCACAACATCTAGAACACACCCTAACTCCGCATAACAAAGTTATTATTAGGAAATACAAACCTGAAATAAAAATTAATTACAGAGAAAGTTCCAAATATTAAATTAACTATTTTCCAATTTGAGAATTTTTCAACCTACAAAGTGCTCTTTCCGGATAATTCAAATTTAAAGACATTTATAAAGAAGCTAAATGAAACAGATTTTGGACCTGAAGCGGTTTGGACAATTAGTGAAAAATAAATTACAGAGAAAAGACGTTTTTACCACAAAAACTTCATTTTCATGCGAATTCGAAATAGCAAAGGCCCAGTTCCTTTAATCAGACTATTCACTAAAGATCCAACATTAGTTAGTAAACTCATAACCAATGGCATTACTATAGGGTTAATTCGTTACAATGTGGAAGAATCTTTTAACAACGCCAGACCTTATCCATGCACGATTTGTTACCAATATCATCCCAGTGAAAAATGTAACAACCTTCCTACATGTTTTAAATGCGGTAAAAATCATCTTAGTAAAACATGCAATATCACACCTAACAAATCATTTTGTGCTTCTTGCAAAAAACATGGACACAGAACTGCAGCCTCCAACTGCCCATTGAGACCTTACAAAGGCAAACAGATTAACAAAAACAAAGTTTTTAAATCAGAAACCAATACTAACAAAAATAAGCCAGTTTTGGATCTTAGCAACAAGGCACATAGTAAATTTTCAAAAGTTCAAAGTAATCACCGATGGAAAACACGGACAGACTACAATCAACTTTAAATCAAACGGCAGAAGGGTTCTTTCATCGTCATCTTAACATAGTCAAATCGATAGACGGTCATATTTTTTTATTGGAAATGAACCATTCTACTAATTGAAAAATTCAGAATACACAAATTCATGAACGGCAGGAATGTAAAGACGAAACATATCAAAGAAGGACAAGGGATGAAATGAACTTCATTGAGCAAATCGTTCCACAGAGGCACGAGAGGATGTACGATGTAACTGACAACATTGAAAATAATTAGCCTGTGCTATTCTCAAACAAATTTCGGCTTAATTTTAATCCAATCCAAAAATAACCTTTTTCCTGAATTTTTCCTTATTATATATTATTTAATTTTATAATTGTCGTTACTCTCTTTAGAAATTTTAATTGCTTGAAATGGAATAGTAAGATTCTTTTAAGATTTAAATTTTAACTCAAATTAACTTATTAAACAAATAAAGAAACCCTGTGCAAATCAACAGAAAAATAACAAAATATTTTATACGTTTAAGCGATAATCAAATTATATAAACTTTATGTGCCCTTCTCATATCACTGTTTTTAAATAGAAACTTTTGGAATAAAGGGGAGCCTCTGATTGATGTGGTTTTGCTGGTCGTTTCTTTGGATGTTGCGGTGGGGTCCTGGTGCAGAGTTTACTTACTTTCCGGTTAGCGAAAGTATAAAGTAGGGTATAACTTTTATTTGTGACTTACTTTTTAACTGGTCTAGATTAGCTAAAGTTGCTAGGTTCAGAAATATTTATTTACTATGTGTGCAACCACATTGTATATCTTGTGTATTATTCAACAAATACCTTTGAATTTTGAATTAATGTTGGCTTTTAAACAACATTGCCTGACGTCAGTATAGGGTAGAGAAAATTGTGTGCGAGTGAAGTACGCAAGGAACTGGTTTAAAGGTACCATCTAGGAATTTGTCTGTAGTGATAGTAAAAAAATATAGAAAAATCTCCGACATCATTGGCGGTTGCAGGGATTGTTCCCAAAACTGTCTGGTTACCTTTAAAAAAACTGTGTTGGGGTAGTTTAATCTTGGAGGTAATATGAAGGTGATTTTGTTGTAGCTTTGTTTTGTTTATACAATTCGAACATTTCATAGTTTTTTTAATTTATGAATTTGAAATGGTTATTTCTCTGAACCTGATATACATTATTTGTGTTTAATAATAATTTACGCTCTGCGCTGTGTTACATTAGTCAAGTTCTTTATTTGAAAGGTATGTATATTTTCAACTTAAACACAAAACACGCTTAGTGACCTCTCAGTTCCAGTTACAGAAACAGTAAGATTATCTTGTCACCAGTTTTCAGTCAACAAAAGTTCATTTAGATCCATTTTAAACCTCGTGCCGTAACCGTGCACCCTTAAATATTGTATTTTTAAGGTAGGCTAGTACCTGTAGCAGGCGCTATAATGAAAGAAAGTATAGAAAGTGACTTTACATTTGATTTTAGCATCCGTCGTTTTACATAACCAATTTACAGGCTGGTAACAGCATACAAAATCTCAAAACGTATATTATCTAAACTTCTACGAAATTAGATAAAACGCAATGGTGTATTCATAATTTTTAACTACATTTCCGAGACCCATTCGAATGTCCAAACTGTCTCTATTCCAGCTTGTTTACCACACATAGTTCAATGTTTTTGTTATTTAGACTTGTTTAAGATAATCCTACTTCTACTTCTATTGAAAACAAAATCACAATGCAATTTTCTTTAATAGCAAATTCTCCGTTCTACTAGACAATTGGATTTCTTGGAACTCACATTTTTTTTAAATTATTTTTGTATCAAAGAAGATAAAAGCTATTTAAATGTACAGACTAATAGCTTAAATTTAATATGCATGTGCTTCAAATGAAAACTCTAATTACTAGTCACACGTTTCCGCCCTATGTATGAGAACTGCGTTTAATTGAAACTTCATTGAAACTACATTTCTTGAATTTTTGGCGCGTGAGAGCAATCATATCTGATGGATGACATCTCACGCTGGGGCATTAAGCATTCTTGAATTTGACTTCAATTTTTAAGGCTTTTAATAAATTCTGGCTCAGGAGTAATGGATTGGTGCAATGAAGAAAGTGGAAGAAAATGAGATAACCTCGAGGAAATCCAGGCACACGGTGTTTGGCCACCACAAAACCCACATGACACGTGCAGTAATTGAACCGACAACCCCAAGCTCCAAGGTGAGCTCTCTACTATTGGACATTAGCGGCCCCATTTTGTGTGCTCTCTGCAGGATCTCTGCTTCTATCCAGGCATCTCTACAGCGGTAGTGCGAAAAGAGAAGGAGTTTCTATTAAGGCCGACTGCACTAGCTGGCTATATCTACAAGTCGCCAGCACTTATTCGATCCCTGCTCATTTCATGTGGGCTTTGTGGTGGACAAACACCGTGTGCGTGGGTTTTCTCGGGGTACTCCCGTTTTCTCCCACTTTTTTCATTCCACCAATACATCCCATCATCATCCACACGACCTGAGCCATAGTTGCCTAAAGGCCTTAAAATAAATTCAATTCAATTCCAGCACTCATATAAAGTCAACGATATCAAACAAAAGAGTAAAGACAATGCTAAAGGTTATTATGAAAAGCAATGACGAAAGTGAAGAAAAGGCGAAAATAGCCAAAGCTAATAATAATATTATTTCATACAAGCATAGAAACAAGATTTTTACTAGCTATCGGTCCTAGATATTTCCAAACTTAAGATAGAAATCTAAATTGTCAAAACATCTAAAGATTGTGTAATTAGCCCAAAAAATATCACTATTTTCAACCGAACCCGAACAAAATAGGTAATTTTCTTACCTTTGTTTCAGCTTCCTGAATTATGCCCCCTCTCCAAAGCCGACACTTCAATATGACATACAAAACGTAGATGGCTGCCTCCACCGACGCACATTGGGGCCAAAGAACAGAATTCTTGCCAGAAATAGGTAATGTGGAATATGTAGCAGGAAATTTTAAGGAAACCAATCAGTTCATAGTGTGCATTGGCTACAATATTGTATTCAAAAATTACAGGCAAGATATAGACACAACATAATATAACAATCAAACCACAGAAAAGTACAGTTAACAGGCGGCACTGCAGCACAAACTTTCATTCTCTATGGCATTGAAAATTTAAAAGAAAAGACATATAGTTAAATTTGTATAATAGTACGCCAGCAGGATCATCTGTCTCATCAATACTTTCCAGTGTATCAGCCTGACACGCAAAATGTGGAGCGGTGAATAAAACTAAAACATACTTATGAAAATAAGACGCTTTCCTCTTTGGAACTTCACGCAAGTTTGTAATAAGAGGGTCGGTCTAATGTGATTAAAAATAAATGCAACACAGCTTCGTTTGTCTTGGTCCGTGAAATCTTGCGAGCAAAGTATTCCCCGTATTGCTTGAAATCTTTGTTCCGTGCCTCTTGGTATTCCTCACTGAGTTGACCTTTAGGAAGCAGGACATGGTGGATGATTTGAGAGACATTCGAAGAGCCGTATCCATGCGTGAAGCTCATACATTTCAAGCCTCCCCCTACACACACAAAGAAATCCAGGACTTTTTTTTTAAAGACAAACGAAGTATTCCTAGGAGGAGCCCCTCCCAAAATATTTTTTTCAATCCGCCACTGGTAATACGTCATCGTTGTATCATCGGACGTCCACAATACGACTACATTATCAGCTAAATCACCCTGTTAATTATTTACACACCTCAGTTGCAGCTGAGGTTGTTTCATCGTGCAATGAATGGACTCACTTCAGGGATCCGGTAGCAACACTTTATACATTATCATGCGCTATATTTCCAAATGGGGCAGACGTGCAGTTTTTTTTACTTTACGGACAGAAAGAACAATGTCTACTATATAACATGTTAAAAATCACAGATATGATCTACCCTGTTCTCTACTAAAATACCATTCCAACGCTTAGTCATAATTTGTGTATAATGCTTTCGGTACCACATTTGTTTCGAAACCTGATCCTATGCAGTACTAATAAACTTCACATCAACGTTCTAAATATATTGAACGATACGCACCTGTGGGTAGTGTCACATGTTTAACAACTGTTGAACGCACTCCAAGTTTAGTTATATGGAAACGCAAACCTGACATCATCTCGCTATGAGCAGCGCAGCATCTTTCCCCATTCCTTTCCTGCACACAATCTTACCTGGACACTATTAAGGTTTTATTATAGCATATAATTTCGGATCATTCTTTTACTTCATTTTCGGGTTTCTGCCAAGAATGGCTTGGTTTGGCCCCACTGTGCGACTTTTGTTTTTGTTTTTATTGGTTTGCACCTAATTACTGCAACCTCATGAGCACAGACACTCAGCAAATACACTCTTCTATGAATTACCTTACAGACGAGATCCTAAAGCGCCTTGTAGACTAATGTGATGAAAGGTTATCTCAAAACATACTCCGAAATTGTTAGGTATTCTCAACTTTTTCCTATCTCCTTGAAAAAAGTATTATATTAGCTTATGTCGTCACTCGCACAATTCACTATAGATGTGTTATGTAATAGTGACATTCTTTCGTTTAATTTTAACAGACCTCAGTTAAATGTAATAGCATAGTGCGAACAGCTTCTGTATATTTTACATGAACAAAGCACGTCTGTGGTGGCGCGGCTTCAAATCTCGGTCAGGACGCTGGAGACTTTTCTCACAGTGCACTAGGCGTCCTATCAAATTGGGTACCAGAAGTTTATTGGTATTCCTGGTCACCTTGGGAGTTAACATTTGGTCAATAATTCGTTATTATACAGGGTAAGTCAAAATGATGTACCCGATTTCATAAATTTATTTTGTGAAATATAATGAACATATCTGAATGTAATACATGTGGTAAGAAGGGTAACTCTCAAAGTTTTTTTCAGTCACATCACAAGTGCTCTATGTGAGCACCTCGCGTAACACGACACACATCAAGCCGATAGTCTATCTCCTGCCAAACCTTGTGTA
>JAGDQP010002474.1:84243-98643 GCA_022664845.1 Lepisma saccharinum
AGATATGTTCATTATATTTCACAAAATAAATTTATGAAATCGGGTCCATCATTTTGACTTACCCTGTATATGTAATTTCGTTGAAAGAAAATGAAGCAGGGTAAATATTTGACTAAAACTGACGAAAGTTGTGTTAAGCATATAATTTCGCATTTTCTAGCAGCGTTTGGAAGTGTATCGACTTTAAAGTTGATATGACTGTTTAGAATATAAAACAAATCATTAATAACGTAAATGGTCTTTTTAATATATGCTTTTATTCGATTTTAATTTAGAATTTAGATTACAAGTAAGGCGTTTATTGTACATACAAGATCTGATTAACCCAAGTATCCACCAATTCCGCCGTAACCAGCATAACCACCGTATCCTCCGATACCACCAAGGCGACTGTACACATGTACGTTGGGACCAACTCTGTTCACAATTGCGTTGAAACCGTTGATTGGATCTGATCCGTAGCTGACAACTCTGCGACTTCCATCAGATTCAACCAAACTGTATTGTCCTTTGACTAGATGACCATCACGGGTCTCCACTTGGTTCTTCTGGTCTCCTGTCAAGGCATCAGCTACAGAATATCCAAAATTGTATCTTGGATAGGACTGAAAAGAAATAATAAATTTTAAGCTTGTTGGTTTTAATTTTAGAATTTTTAATAAATTGAAAGTAACCTTAAATAAATGATTCCATTTTCAAACGTTTTAATTTGTACTTAACATTTTCTTGATTCTAATCTATTCATAAGGTTCTTAGGTGAATATAAAAACATTAAGGAAAAAATGCTATTTTCAGTTAATGTGGTTTGCTAGTGAAAGGGTGTATTTTCGTCCGATTGGTGTACATAAAAGCACAGAAAAATGATTGGGCAATTTATTTTCTAGTATTTTATTTGCCTTACCAAATTACAACATCATTTTCTTACCTTTGCTCGAAACTATGTTTTTACCTATTGTTTTTCAGTCTACGATATACAATATATGATAGAGTGCTCTAAGCAAAAAACTAAACCTATTTTCAGATAGCAAGTTACGGACTGAGATGGTGAAGGTATGAATCATAGACTAATATAGTTAGCTGTTCATTAAGGTAACAGAGAAGAAATCAACATCAATCTTATTTCTTGTATTGTAATATTTTGAAAATGCCATGAAGACGCGTTGGAGCTTGTATCCATTTAAGTTTTTTCGTAACGGTTTTCGACTATTGTACTACTTTTTTCTTATTAGGTCAAGCTACATATGAATGACTAAAATAACGTTCAGAACTGGCATAAATCATCTTGTAATTACAAGGATAATGTTATGTTTTTCCAACGTCCACCTAAGTCCTTAAAAATATTAATTACAAACTCCTCATAAGTCACGTCGGCATACTTTTACTACATTGAAAGTGTAACTTTTGGTTGTTACAAAATGTTTCATTGTTGTATATTGTTAAACTCCTACTCAGCTGTCTTGAAGAGGAAATGCTTCGACTGTTAGAAGTGTAATGTCATGAGAAGAGAGTAAACAGACTATTACAATTTCTTAATCTCAGTGATGACGATTGAGCATTCTATGAAGATTCACTAAGTAGTGAATGCGCATTATTTGATGACGAACTCTCACACAAAGATTTTAATGAAATTTTTGTATAATTAATACTGTTGTAAAACGTTTCAGGTCATAAATACTTACAGTTTGTTCATTATTACATGGGGTTTGAACATTGTTGTTGACAATAAAATTGTTGCATTTGCATTTTTTTTAAAACAAAAAGTCAGTTATAAAGTCGTATGATATTTTTAAAAAAAAATGTAAAATGTTTTTCTGTAGGCTGTTGTAAATTATTTTTTCAATGTAATGTAATAATGAATAAACTATAAAAAATAAATTATAAAAAATAATAATGCATTATAAGCATTTTTCGGTGTGAAAAATGCATAATAAGTTATGTTCATTACTGTGCAGTACATTTTTAAATAAAATATTATCCCTTAAGTGGTTTCCGCAAGAAAATAAAGTTTTGTCACGTTGTTTAGGCCTAGATTTTTTTTTTTACATTTGCCATGTCTATTGTATAAGCGTACAGAGCACATACCGCTGAAATATGTTTCTTTAAAAGTGGAACTATAGCAATATCAGTTTTTTCGTTTATCCTGTAAAATCACAAAAAAATGACTTAAGTTGTGTTTGGAAACAAGCTCCATAATTGAATTTCTCAGTTGTATCTGTACTTTCTTTTAAATAACTTACTACATATTAAATGCAGTCAATTCCACTTTCGAACTTATTAATATTATTTGATAACAATATTTAGATGTACTTTTTAGTTTTGGTCATTTAGGTGCTTATTGAATTTCGCTCGTCACGACTATCTAAGCTCTGAAACGTATAAATCAAACAACATGCACGTCTAACAATGGGTATGAATTCAGCCTATACTAGCGTAATGTATTATATTCCACAATCAGCACGATCTGCTTCATTTTAATGTGAATCAAAGGATGTCAAATTTTGTGTCATAAAAATGTCAAATTTTGTCATGATTTAATCATAAAAATATAAACTCAAACGAAGACATCTCTTTTTCGAGAATTCTCCAAAATATTACTCTTTTCTGTCACAAATTGTTATACTTACGTAGTAGTTACGGCTTCCAGCAAGACCTCCATAAGCTCCAATGGCTCCATAACCTCCAAGAGCTCCAATGCCAAGTTGGGCACAGCTAGCAGCAATCAAGGCAGCGAAGGCCAATAGAACCTTAAAAGATATTTATTTTTGCTTATACTTTCTTTGCGTTATTCGTTTCTATTAAAATCGATCCTATACTATGAACATTACAACTTATTATTTTTAAAATGCTTTAATTTATTTCCTTGTTTTTTATTTATAAAGATGTAATGCATTTTCATAGATCCAACATCTCTAGCTTCTTTTTAACATGTTAAAACTACAGTTTTGTCCCGACAATTTGTCTGCTTTGTCGGGCTACTTGTTAAAGCGGCTCATACTCAGTGATTGTCTTAAGTTCAATTTAGCTTTTGTTTGTCATTTCTTTAGATAATGGAAAATGTCTTAAAAGTGCGGTATGGGCTAATTCATTTTGGTTACCATGTGGTAACTTTACAGATAAAAAGTTAATGTATATTAGCATTATCATTGAACAGTGGGAAATAAATAATATCAGTGCACATCTTGTAAATAAAGTCATACGCGAGAAAAAAAAGAAATTATAATATTTAGAAATATGAGAATAATTTTCTTTCAGTTACGATTAATGGAGATTGATTGATCCCATTAAATGGTGATAGCTAGAGATCATATATTATGTATTTATTATTGACAATGATGAGGAAAATTCTGCATAACTGAAACACCCCAGTAGCACACAAACGTGTTTTAATGTTTGTTTTATTTCGTTAGGTAACCGGAATCAGATAAAAAAATCCCTTTCGGTATGCCTACAGGCTAAGGTTGATCTCGATTTTTTTTTTATTTTCAAAAATTCAAATTTCGCCTTATGTGAGAGCTATCGAGAAACTATTTTTTTTGTTTTTTTGATTATTCATCAAGAGCTGTTCAACGATACCTAAAAAAATATATATATATATATATATATATATATATATATATATATTCGCTTTGTTTTGCTTGTATCGCTGCCCCCAGACCCCCGTCGCCTCCTTTATCTTAACCAAAATCTCCCTGCAGCATTACACCACCATGATATCCATCTCCACCTTCCCATGGGGGGATGCGCCCCATTTATTGTAACCTACTCTTTGTAATACACCTTCAAAGAAAATTTCGTTTCTCTACCTTCAATCATTTCGAAATTGGTTTTCTGGGACTGCCATTTTGGATCCAAGTTGACGACTTTTTGAAAGTTTTCTTATATTGTCGTGACCTACTTGTGATGGTACACCTTCAAGTAAAATTTCATTTACAGCTCAAACGGTGTGCAAAATGGATCTTTGGATGCCATTTTAGATCCAACATGGAGACCTTTCCAAAAAGTTGTAATATTTCCCTAAACTACTCGTCACAATGCACCTTTATGTCAAATTTCGTATCTCTAGCTAAAACAGTGTCGAAAATGAATTTTTAGGTTCGCCATTTTGGATCCAAGATGGCGTCTATTAATACAAAATGTAATATTTTAGTAACATACAAGTTACAATATACCTTGTTACCAAATTTGATACATCTACCTGCAGCCGTCTAGGCTGTGTTTTCTACACAACAATGGGTTCAGCGGGCATTTTGGATCCAAGATAGCGACTTTTTCAACATTTCATAATATTTTCTTGAACTACTAGTGACAATACACCTTTATGCCAAATTTTGTATATCTAGCTCAAACGATATGGATAATAGATTTGTTGCTTCCGCCATTTTGGATACAAGATGGCGTCTTTGAATTCATTAGGTAACATTTTCGTAATCAAACAGTGATTGTACCTTTATGCCAAATTTGATTTCAATAGCCCCAGCGGTGTATTCTATACAACAAAGTGTTCGGTGGCCATTTTAGATCCAAGATGGCGACCGATTTTGCTCATTAACGAACTTCACCGAGCTAATAAGATTAGAAACAACATATAACAAATTGGTTCAAATATCTGCAAAATTATGGCCGTTAGCGTGCTAATATATATATATATATATAGTACCGATCTCAATAGGGAGATTTTTCTTCGAAATCTACCTTAAATAGTACGTGTAATTATAAACTATATTTCAACCAAAGACTTGAAATCGATTATAAGACGTCAATACGATGTTTATTTAACGGTTAATTTTAACTATGGTATAAATTTCGTTTCTTGGAATTATTTCTAAATTATTTGGATACAAATTATAATTAAAAGCTGATTGAATGTACTTTTGTGTTCTCTTTTCCTTGCTTATACGGGTTGAATTTCAAACTACATTCCAACGAAGATTTGATTTCGTTGATACGTCGTTAATATGCCGTGTTTTCAACTGGTATTTGAAACTGTGCAAACATATTACGTTTCATATGTGTATTTCTGAGTCAATGGCATAAAATGTTCTTAGAAGAAAGACTTACATTAACTACGTTAACCATGCTCTCATTTGCATTTTGAAATCAAAATTAATTTTAAACTATACTTAGTCGAAGAGTTTATTTCAATAATTGGGCGTTAATTTTACGTGTTTTCAAATTTCTTTTACAACTATGACATATATTTCGTTTCATATGCATCTTTATCCTTATTGAAAAAAAGGAAATTAAAAAAATAGTGATTTTGCATCGTACGATTTCTTTTAAATCATCTTTAAAATGAGTTCGGAATTATATTCCCCAAACCTTTATAGATCGCTCGACTAAGTGCAAGGGAGCAGTTCTGGTTTTGTTTTTCCCCGGAATATTTCTGGCACCTACCATATCTGCTCGACATTCCTATATCTGCAACCTGGAAAGGTTCTGATAGGAGACCAGTAACTTATTTAATTAAATTGTTGAAAACCACTTTTTAAGGCAAATAAAAACTAAACCTGGGATTGTTTCAAATACTGAATATTTTAATCACTGAACTAAACAATTTCGAAAATTCTACATTTATTTTTTAAACAGTTTATAATTATTCATTTTAATTTCGACCTGGTTAATTCCTAGTTATACTTTTATAGAAGTAATGATTATGGAAATATGTTAACCTTCAGAATAGCAATATTTATATCATTGCTAAACTTAATCACATACAGATGCTTATCAGAATAATGGAAACACCTGAACGAAAGTGCAACTTACCAGATTAATATGGTGTCGGGCCACCTTTAGCCTTCAGAACAGCCTTGATGCGACGTGGGATGGAGGCATAGAGGTCGTGAATGGTAGCAAGTGGAATGTTACACCAGTCCTCGTGCAGGGCATCGGCCAGTTCTGTGAGAGAGGATGGAGGTGGAAATCGTCGCCGGAGTCGTGTTTCCAAGATGGACCACAGATGTTCAATTATGTTGAGATCTAGGGATTGGGCGGGCCAGGGGAGGTGTTGAACTTCATCCCGATGTTCCTCAAACCACGCTGCAACAACTCCATGCTGTGTGAATGGGCGCATTATCATCCTGGAATATGGCGTCATTGTCCGGGAACAACATCCGGACCATAGGATGCAAGTGGTCTCCTAAAATTGCGACATAATCGTTGGCAGTGATGCGTCCGCGAAGTGTGACCACAGGACCCAATGAAAACCATGATATTGCGGCCCACAGCATCACCGTGCCGCCGCCATGTTTCACAGTTGGGCGGAGACACTGCAGATCATACGCTTCTTTGGGCGTTCTCCACACATAAACACGGCCCGTGGTTTGGAATAGGGTGAATGGTGACTCATCCGACCATACCACACGTTTCCAGTCGTCAACGGTCCAAGTTGCATGGTCGCGGCACCATTTGCGGCGTGCTAAAGCGTTCTGGTCCCTGATGAGAGGTTTGGCCCGTGCAACACGACCCCGTAAGTTCATGTCATGTAATTCGCGGCGGACTGTGATTGTCGAAACAGGTTGGGGGAGGTGCTGATTGAGTTCCTCCGTCACTTGCGCCGCAGTGGCACGACGGTTCCGCGTGACAATGCGCTTTAATACCCGGCGTGCCCTGTCACTGATGCTTTTCTTCCGCCCACTGTTCCGCTTCCCCGATGTGGTTTTCCCGTGTGTTGTGTAGGCCGTCATCACCTTCGACACTGTCCCTGGCGACACACCTAACACACTAGCCACTGCCGTCACACTCACTCCACATAACCGCGCACCAACAATTTGCCCTCTTTGAAACTCTGAGAGGTCTCCCATTTTACACTACCTCCGTCTGCTGCAGCCATTGCACACTCCTGTTCCACGACGCCTGACGTAGTATGGAGACCGACCTAACACACCACCACCAGAAGTCCGGCGCTGCGGTCGCCACGACACCACTGCCAACCCATACATCTGACGTGTTGCCAACTACAGGTGTTTCCATTATTCTGATAAGCATCTGTACATTAAATAGCTGTTCTGAAGGTTGTATAAAGTAAGAAACACATATAATAAGTGTTACGTACTCGTTCTTCCAGATGGGAATTTTGGAGTCTTTAATAATTATGTATGCGATTATTTGAAAATATATTTTATATTAGCCCAATCCACTTAATAAATTGTGGTTAAGTTAATTAATTTATATACAAATAAATTTAAAATTTAACTAATCGTCTACACAGTAGAAATATCTAGTTAACATGTTATGATAAACATTGTATCCAAATTTTATATCGTTGATTATTAAATTATTAATGTTTTTGAATTAATGCTAATAAAATTTTGTGTCCTCTCAAAGAAACTCACTTACTATATGTGCTTATGAAAAAAATAAGAACGTAAACTCACTGTGAAGGTCCTCATTGTGTGTGGTTGAAAGTTTCCTTAGATATGATCAACGTACTCTGATATGCCTTTATATATAATTCAATCAGAAGCGGAAAGAAACTAAAAGGAAATTAAAATTTTTGTAAGAATGTTAGTAATTATTCTTCAGATGTCTTTCTGTAAAATATTTAGGAATCCATGGTTAATTAAGTTTTATCTGTAAATCAATGTCAATTCGAGGAAAAGCTTTCCCAATACCAATAAACTGCCCCTGAGAGAGAATTAATATTAAAAAATTAGCTTTGAGATTAGGAAGTGATTAAAATATTTTCAAGACTACTTTTTCCTTCTGCGTCTGGTAAAACTTTGTAAACTTTATTTTGTATGAGCCATTTTTGTAACTTTGATTTCGGCCCGTCACGATTGTGAATGTGATGGTAGTTAAAATAACAATACATTTCCAGTCGGGATTCGAACCCAGGATATTCTAGTCACTGACTTAGAACCGTAACCCACATGGCTGCAAGGTTAGCTTCTGAGTCTGGTGTTGTAACATATAAGCAAGATATTCTAATTATGTGAAGAACATTGAACATTTAACGTGTTGTCCTAATGGGTTTAAATTTTAAATGTGAGCTTTATTTTTGGGCTTTAGGTATCAAAGGTTCAGGTCGGAAACCTAATGAGCTCTAGAGTATATTAAAAGCTTAACCCGCAGCACCGATAACTTAATTCTTACATCAAATGAAGAATAGAATTTTTTTCGTTTAAATTATTAATTCAGTGTACGCTTCTAACACTTTCCTCTTGTTAATTAAATGTGAATGAAACCTGTCCTAATACTTAACAGAAAATTCATGAATATAAATATGTTATTCTTACTTGCAGTAAGCAGAACACAGAATAAGTCCAGTATTTTAATACTTATTAAAAGTATCTGCTGCGCTTTGCATCAATAAGTATTTTCTTATTCAACTCTGGAACCGAATCTGCAATCTCCAGATGTTTCAATGTCGAACTTTAAATTTACATGGCTGACGCATACGATTTGAGTCATGATGTCGGCAATGCTGACTGATGTCTCTCAGAATTTTCTTGGATTTGAATACCGAGTACGTACTTTCAAGAAACTCTAGTTATTTAGCTTCTCATCTTGTTTCTCATAAGTTTGCTCGCCAAAGGCGCTATCCCTCAGACTAGTGTAGGTCTTAGGCCCCCACCTGTGAACAAATATTTTTTTTTTTAATTTAATGTTACCAAAATCGTTTCTCAAATTAATAATTTTAAAAGTCATTGACTGAGAAGCTGTCAATGAAGAGATTTTCACTTTTGGCTCAATGGAATTACGTGGAAGGTAGTCTGTACTATAATATATATGATATGTTTTGTGCATTCATCTCTTAAAATACTGAAGAATGATCGTAAATTTGCAGCAGCTATCGGAAGAAAGGCAAGGTAGATAGATTCATCAGTGCATAGATGTTAAAATATAAGATTTCGTTGTGTCTATATGGGGGTATTTTACACAAGTAGTCATCCTGAAAAAGCAGTTTTTTGTAGATACCTGATTTTGTAAAAACGCCTTTCTTTGAATCACCATACGAATTCATAATTAGATTGATCATAAGACGTTTACTGAAACTATACAATTCAATTTTACTCTTTGAAAACCAGAACGACATAATTAATAATTAATTAAGTATTAAGTTCAACTTCAAGCTCTTGGAAATCCAATATTCATTCAACTATAACGGAGGGGTTAAAAAGTATTAGCAGCCAAATATTTATAGATACTTCCAAAATGTTCTTTATTTTGTGATAACTGTTTATATTATTTTGGCTTAAAAAAACTCGGATTGTAATACAATATGTAGCTACGTTTACTAAGAATATCGAATTAAGATAATTATCCTTTTCGCTGCCCGGTGCCGAATAAATAAAGTTTAAAGATATGGTTAAAATGACTGTGTTTGGCTTCTGAAAACGTGATGGCCTTATATTTATCTTACCTAACTACATGAAACATCTTCAACAGTAATTTTTATGGTGTTGCCAACTTTGGTGCGGATTCATCCAACTGTATAAGAGTAAGTTCAAAAACTGAATTTCAAAATAGGATTGCAGTACTGAGAGTTGAGTGGTTTTGGAAAGGGAGTCCGACAGTATTTATGTAATGTATCAAATAAAGTTTATGGCAGCTTCATATGCATATGTATAACGGTGTGAATGCAATTTGAAATATCAAACTTATAAATTTTGTTGGAATCACTGGTCACTGCGGCGTCGGAAGTAATTCCATCACTTGTTGCAGTATGTACATACCAAGTTTGATACGAATATGTCTAAAGGCATGGAGCGATTTGAAATATATATTTTATGTAATTTGTTGGCAACTCTGAAATTTTTTTGTCTGCTGCGCACAGAGCACCTTTCTAATCTTTCTCATTTCCTGAATGCTAAGCTTAGTGCTGATTCGTTCAATGCTCCGAGATCAATTTGAATATTGATTTCTTAAATTGCTTGGCAATATTGACAACTGTGACACCACAAGCATCCGGAGAACCTCTCTTACATGCCACAGTACCTAAATGATAAGTCTAGTGCTGATAGGTCCAATCAAATGGAAGCAATTTCAAATTTTGTCTTTTTTAAATTCGTTAGGAAAATTATAACCGCGGCGCTCGTAGTATCTCTATGAACTGTTGCAGCACATATTGCACATGTACTCAAGATCTGATGTAACTCAATGGGCGCTTGTAGTTTTGTGTAAGTAAACACAGTTGTATAAACGAAATATTAAAAGAGGTTGGTAACACTGACAACTGATGGCTTGTGGACTGATACTCCTTGAGTATAATTGTATTGCGAATTTGAATTTAATTTTTATAGTCTTTATGCAAATTTAGCTCAGGGTTTTAGGCAAATTTAGAATTGATGGATGATGTTTAAATGGTTGGTGGGATAAAGAATGTTGGAGGAAACGGGAAAACGCCGAGAAAATCAACACATAGAGTGCTGGTGCACCACAAAACCTACATGGCACGAGCATAGTTAGAACCGACGACGCCAAGTTCTAGAGGTGAGCATTGTAACCATTGATCCACTATTGATCATATCTAGTAATCTCTTTGCAAAGTTTGGTCTTATTACGTCAAACTGTGTAAATGATTATGATGAATTAAATTTAAAATTTGATTGGCAACACCGAGAACTGGCCGACCCGGAATACTGATGCTATCAGAATACATCGTAAAATATCTAGCCATAAATACGAAAATTTAGAAACCAGATAATTTTTATGCTTATCAAAATCGGCCAAGTATAAATCGCTTAGCGACTGTACAAACTTTCTTTCATATAAAAATCGCTGCCATAAAACCTGTAAAGGTAGAATTTTGTGATCCTCTTTTATTAAAAGTTGTTGAGGAACAGAGTAATGAGAATGTCTGATAACATATCTAGGCTTAAATACCATTTTTTTTAATCGGTCCAGTAGAAAAGGGGGTCTAGACAAATGTTGTAAATACCCTAATATAGATATACTGTAAACACTGTATAGATAATAAAGTCAAATTACGTGATTGATTTTGTATCAACAGTAGTTTCTGTGAGGTGACGAAGTGCTTTTATGCCGAATAATGTAAAGATACATTGAGCGGCTTAGCAATCTTTGCCAAAAGTTATGGGTTGTAAGTTTGTAACGCTTACAAATCGGGTTTCTCAGTGATGAACTACTTAGTAATTTTTGTAGTGTGAAAAAAAGCATTTCTACAAAATTTGGTTAAAATACGGCTTAAAAGGCATAACAAAATTGTATTTGTATAATCATATATCATCAACAACAACTGGGGTGCTGAGGGTGTAACCCTTTCAACTCCGATTGCAGTGTAAGCTTATTTCAAACTTATTTCAAGTTTGCTGTGTTAAGTGTACAAGCTTACATCAAGCTTACTAGTTGGCACTTCACACACTTGAAATAAGCTTGCAATATCAAATTGTCACGACAAGCATTGCAAACATTGGTTTGGAAGTTATATTTATACATCACGGTTATATCACAGCGGTACTAAGTCCTAACATTATTACAACTGCTGGAACGATTACTATTATGGCACGAGAGTGTCGCCGACAGAACACATTTCGGAAGTTACGTGAGTTAAATCGAGTTCTGATACATGAGTGGGCAATACTAAAACACCAAACCTGACTTATCTAGTAATTTGTTTTAATAAAATTTCACAAAACGCAAAAGACTGATTGCTTAACTTCTTGGGGAAAATAATATTTTGAAGTAAATCTTTTGTACATCAGAACGAATTTTAAATATGCAGTTATTACATATATTAAAATTGTAGATTATCTTGACTACAAATTAACTTCTTAAGAACAGAGGCAAGATTTCGCACACTTAGTTTCGAAAATAAAAGATTGGATTATTTCTCAAATGTAGTAAATGTAGATGAGATGTCACCCCAAGGGAGAAGATTGGTCTACTGCTCCCACGCTGAACAGACCGGTTGGGAGAAGAGAACTTAAGCTCTCACTGTGATCGCCACTACCTTTTATACATAGCAAGCTCCGCAATTGCATCAAGATGGTGGGTGGGCACCGTTCCAGGCACACATGCATTGGAGAAAGTCCTTGGCAGAAGGCAGTCAAACCCGGTACCCCTCAACAAGTTGTCGGCAACGCTAATCACTACACCAAAGGCGCGGTCATATACATATGAATTTGATTTGCGTCCTTTAGTCAACTAAAGGTTAAGCCGGCAAGGGGTCAGGAAGGGATGGGGGAAAGTGTCGACCAGGGCCCTAGTAGAAGGTACTAACCCGCCATTTACCTGGCGTGGCTGACGAAAGACTCGGTAAAAATCTCAGTTAGGATGGTCGGCCGCTAGGGTTGAACTCATAACCTTCGATATGTTAAGCCAAAACTCTACCACTCAGTCACGACCTGTTGGAAACATGAAAATTGTGTTTAATGGATGCTTTATTGGAACTACATTATTTTCTTGACATTGTGTTAAGACGGTTGTGTCTGGAGAATGATGTCGCTAGCTCGTATAGTTAGTGTGCTTTGTGAATAACCTCTATTTAAGCCACTAACCCGACATTCGAATAGTTGTAGTGAGTAATTCCCTGAAACACCTCTTTAAGACAGCAATATTATAATCGTCCACCGTAACAGTATTTATCTGAAGCGAGCGATAGCAAAATCATGTATTATGATAAAGAATGAAAAAAAATGTAGAAAACTCGTGAAAGCGAAAAAGTTTTTATCATATGTAATTTATCCATAGATTTGAAATTTTGGTTCAGAAGTAAATTTCGGAACAAACTAGTGAAATATTCGTATTTTCAAACTCTAGAATAAATTTATACCTAACTTAGCTACTTTCAAAACATAACATTGAAATGTACGAGTAAAATGTAAAGGTTTAATCATTACGTAATTAGCTCAGTAAATTTATCACTATTTTCAGCTGAATCCGGATATAATAGGAACGTTTTGAAACTTTCAGGATTTCTTCGTTCAAGCCTCCTGAATCATACCCCCAAAAGGCTCCAAACATGCGACACTGGTGTTATCCAATATGACGAACAACATGAAGATGGTCGCCTGAGAAGAAGGTAATTTACGTTTTAATGATTTGTACCCAATTATAGAATCTAACCATCACAGATACACATCAAATATATTCTTATAAGAATTACCTTACAGAAAAGGTACTAAACACACTTGTAGACTAATGTGATCAAACGTTATGCCATCACAAACTTTTTAATTGTTTGCTATTTATCATTTTCTCGTAGTGAAAACCTAATAGAGTCATTTATTTCATTACTGCTATACTCCATTTAAGTGACCTTTTGATTTGTTTTATGTAGTATTAACAAAATTTTGTCTACTGTAGTTAACAGACTTAAGTTAAGTGTAATAACGTTGTGCGAACCGACAGTTGAACATGTTATAGGAGACAACTATCAACAAGAGTTCTCATGCCCATAACTAACTTTTTTATTGCGAAAATACACATAATGAAATATCGTATATATTTGTGTATGTTCAAAGATATTCACATTAACATGACGTATGTTTTGAAAAAAATAACTCCTTTCGCTGGCAAAACATCCCAGCCAAACAGTTTTACCATTAAATGGGGTGTTTATAATTATTATTATTAATCCTAAATTAATTTTTCGTTCACAAATATTACAAACAGGACATCTCTGCAAATATAGGAAATATTCGCTAAAGACATGCGTCTAAAACGTTGTCAATAGATCAAGCCGCCATAGCTCATTGGTAGAGTTTTGGCGTAACATTCGGGAGGTCGTAGGTTCGATTCCAGCGGGCGATTATCGTTACTGAGGGTTTTCCATGTTTATTTATCAGTTATATCAGGAAAATCTCGGGATGGCACTTCCAACTTAGGCGCTAACCGACACTTTGCCGCATGCTTTCCCCTATCTCAGCCTGAGCCTTAGATGCCTAAAAGCCATAAATGAATACCTGCATTCCAAAACATCCCAAGTTTACTTTTTTTCTTATTTGCATTTTTTTTTGTTCGTCGGTATCTATGTTCCAAGGTCTTTCCACTTTCATAAATATTACACCCTAATTCCAACTCAAAAATCTTTTTAATACAAACTAATTTCAGTTGAATAGAATAATATGCCAAGATATAGGACTGTTTTTTGATTCTTCTAAAAAAAAGCCTCCGGTGGACTTCGGATGTTTTGAAATTCAGGGTTTCAAATAAGAATTTAATTCATTTCTATTTTCTACATCTGTACATATAACCACATTTGTTAGAGCAGCAACTGTAATTCTTCTATTTTTTAACAAATTAAAACATTGATGTATTTATATTCACGTGAACGAAACCATCATTAAGCATCATAAGCCTATATGTTATACGACTCCAAAGCAATACTCACTGTCTATAAGTTCAATTGCTTGCTAATATTTCTCAAAGTAAACGTAGCTAATACCTAATAATTATAGCTATTATCAAGGTAGTTAACATCTAGATATAATGTACTGC
>JAGDQP010002475.1:0-25899 GCA_022664845.1 Lepisma saccharinum
TTCTAAGTAACTCTACAGTGTTTAGTGTGTATTGTTAACGTGATTTTAGACAAGATATTACGTAAGTACAATCACTTTTCTTTATATTTAGATTTTACCTATATATATATACAGATGCTTATCAGAATAATGGAAACACCTGTAGTTGGCAACACGTCAGATGTATGGGTTGGCAGTGGTGTCGTGGCGACCGCAGCGCCGGACTGCTGGTGGTGGTGTGTTAGGTCGGTCTCCATACTACGTCAGGCGTCGTGGAACAGGAGTGTGCAGTGGCTGCAGCAGACGGAGGTAGTGTAAAATGGGAGACCTCTCAGAGTTTCAAAGAGAGCAAATTGTTGGTGCGCGGTTATGTGGAGTGAGTGTGACGGCAGTGGCTAGTGTGTTAGGTGTGTCGCCAGGGACAGTGTCGAAGGTGATGACGGCCTACACAACACACGGGAAAACCACATCGGGGAAGCGGAACAGTGGGCGGAAGAAAAGCATCAGTGACAGGGCACGCCGGGTATTAAAGCGCATTGTCACGCGGAACCGTCGTGCCACTGCGGCGCAAGTGACGGAGGAACTCAATCAGCACCTCCCCCAACCTGTTTCGACAATCACAGTCCGCCGCGAATTACATGACATGAACTTACGGGGTCGTGTTGCACGGGCCAAACCTCTCATCAGGGACCAGAACGCTTTAGCACGCCGCAAATGGTGCCGCGACCATGCAACTTGGACCGTTGACGACTGGAAACGTATGGTATGGTCGGATGAGTCACCATTCACCCTATTCCAAACCACGGGCCGTGTTTATGTGTAGAGAACGCCCAAAGAAGCGTATGATCTGTAGTGTCTCCGCCCAACTGTGAAACATGGCGGCGGCACGGTGATGCTGTGGGCCGCAATATCATGGTTTTCATTGGGTCCTGTGGTCACACTTCGCGGACGCATCACTGCCAACGATTATGTCGCAATTTTAGGAGACCACTTGCATCCAATGGTCCGGATGTTGTTCCCGGACAATGACGCCATATTCCAGGATGATAATGCACCCATTCACACAGCTGGAGTTGTTGCAGCGTGGTTTGAGAAACATTGGGATGAAGTTCAACACCTCCCCTGGCCCGCCCAATCCCCAGATCTCAACATAATTGAACATATGTGGTCCATCTTGGAAACACGACTCCGGCGACGATTTCCACCTCCATCCTCTCTCACAGAACTGGCCGATGCCCTGCACGAGGAATGGTGTAATATTCCACTTGCTACCATTCGCGACCTCTATGCCTCCATCCCACGTCGCATCAAGGCTGTTCTGAAGGCGAAAGGTGGCCCGACACCATATTAATCTGGTAAGTTACACTTTCGTTCAGGTGTTTCCATTATTCTGATGACCAATATATATATATATATCCATGTTCATAGTCAAGCTATTGTTTTTATGTGCAGGTTGTTACTTATCCCTCTCACGCCTCTTTTCTCTTGCACCCACTCGATCTCCTGAGCTTTTAAGCCATCTGGTAGTGTGAGTGATAACATCACACTCGGAACATCGATCGTTCCCAAAGTAACTGCTGACTGCGTCTAGAAAGATTGGAAAAGCATGTCTTAAGGGATGAAGAAAGCCACCAATTTTCGTGAAAAATAAGTACACTTCATAAAAAAACTACCTTCAGACAAAGAAGTCACAATGAATTTCAATTAAATGTAAGTCTACGATAAAGAGAGAGAGCAATAGTGGAACTATGGAAGTACAGAATGACGTACTCCTGTATTGCGAAATGAGCAACATGAAAGCAAAAGACAGTATCAGTTACATGAAAGGTATAAAAAAAACCTCATATAACACCAGTTGAGATGACCAATTAGGGATGACACTGACATTGTTAATGAAAGTGATGTTGATCAGCTATTACCTTACCCATGTCTTGAACAAAGGGGAACACTGGTGTTTCACAATGTTGATTGCTGTCAACAAAGAATAAGCATCTCAATTTCTGGTACACACACAAATTCCTTTAGTGGTAATGATCTCATCATAAGAGAAACATGCCACATGTTAAATAACATTTTGCATAAAGTCTTTTATATGATTTTGAACTCTACTACTATAATTGACGCGACAAAGTGACCTCTAATGCTGTTCTTACTCGTGTTACAATTTCCAATATAAGAAATATAAAGTGTTTCCATACGTGACAACTTCACACGTAAATCAATATTTTGAAGATGTATTAACCCTCGATTAATTTCTGAAGCTTAGCTCAATGGAAGAAATGTTAAATATCTTTGGCATGTGGTAAGTTCCATGTCAATTCATGCAGAAAACAAATAAATTCATAGTACCCTCATAGTCTCAGATTTTGTTCATTTTATTATGGGTAGCTGAACCAGATAGAAGTACCTTGTTTGTTTTTCTTTTCGCCCTAAAAGTTATTTTGTTTCGCCCTAAAACAATCCAAAGCAATTGCAGGGTTGCCAAGTTTTACCCTACATTTCGCATCTTTGGTAATTTTCTGTTTACAGCCACTTTCAGGACAAATATCAGGCACCAGGTGAAAGGTAAGAGCATGAACTTGCTTTCACATTGTAATATAGTTATTTCTTAATGAAATGACGTCAGAATTGCCTACATATGACGTCACACCAACGAGAACTCGATATTTCAAAATGGCGGTTTTCAAGGAAAATAGCTAGTTTTGAAGTACTTTTTTTCGTGGTTAGGAACGTTTTTGTTCTTGCTTTCTCGTGTTGATTGTACAAAAGGCATAGAGAAGTTCATTAAAAATGGTTCACGTCTTACGTCACTCGCTTACGTTTTCAGTATTCGACTTGCAAAATAGGTGAAATATAAGAAATTGTGGTATTTCAAGCGCCATTTTCTCAAAAGGTCTGCTTCAAAAAATTTGAAATTTAGTAGGCTGTTAGAGTTAGATACTTTTAACAAACTCTGTTAGTTTCATTCTCGACCCGTTACTAGTACAGTTTCTGCGGGGGTTCGAATTTAGGAACCTCTGGAACTGTCGCGTGAGAGTAGCAGACGCCATTTTGCGCTAAAACGATTCATAATATGAATTTTTATGTAGATACCGAAAATGTTTATTTGGAAAAATTACACATAAAAATTCAATAACATTTGCGAAAAATCTAATATAGGGCCGTAATATGGTAAAAGTACGAACGTGTTTTGGCAATTTACAGCTGTATGAGTTATTGATGCCATGTTCTGCGAAAACTACTTATGCTATACTACTACTATTAGTACTGTAGTAGTGCTACTACTACTATTATCCGTCCATAGTTAAGTGTATACTGTTGCTCTTATGGCAACAGCAATTCTGGTCTGACTGGTAAATAAGAAAACCAAACCTGAGGTCTCTGCAGCCGTTCTCTTACTTCGGGTTGCCATAGCCAAGAGGCAACGCTCCAGTCGTTGTTAGTTTTCGTCGCCTTTCCCCCATCAAGGTTTTCAAATGAAATTATTGCTATATTAGATGTGTGCATGGAGAAAAGGAATTAGGGAATTAAGTTTCGTACCAATGTTAAATATTAAACCTTTACGATGGATCATTGAAGAGAATTAACAGTATGTCAGTGGGTAAGTACGATAAGTAAAACTGCAGCTGTTGCCCATACGCTGCAACAGTATAGACCAAACTCTGGATCGGTTATACTACTGCGTTAGTACGGCTAAGATGGCAACACGGACGGCTACAGTGTTAGAGGTGGGGAAATTTCAATCATCTTTGTAAAGTGTGGAAGAATGCTTTTGCTGTTTCGTGAAGATGTGATGAATTTAGTTTCCAGCTGCGAAACATGAACGGGAAAAACTAGAAAATACATGCTATGTTCCTTTACTAAAGTTTTGACAGCTGTGACGGCTCGAGTTCCAGTCGTTAACAGTGCACGCATTCATGCGATCAGTGCAAATGATACTGAGCATACAAACTAAATATTCCAGAAGAAAATGTCCGAACAAAATTGAATAGTCTTTAGATACGTATTTTCTTATGATTTTATGTCACTGGCTTTTTTTACTGATTATTATTAGGGTTTGGAACTTGATGACCTAAATGCGACCTATACAATTATGTTTCAATGTGAAAGAATGGCTATTTTATGATCACATGACCAAATTATTACAGCAGTAGGCATTTCCACGATCAGTAAAAACCTGATGTAATTGAAATTAACTGATATAATGGATAATTAACATTTCGCAAGTTTATCTAATGTTAGGATCTTTCCTCATGGGAAAAGAGTGTCTGACTCAAACTTGAAACGTTTGCAGATTCTATAACACAAAAGAAATATTTGCTTTTGTCTATGGAACGGATTAAGAAAAATTTTATTTTCCACACTAACACTATTCGAAATTGAAGTTCACTATGATCGTCATTCTTAAATTCTCAAATGAAATAGGATGGTATAATCCCAACAGGAACATTTCTATATTTAGAGAAAATGCTCTACACATCCACAGATGTTAAGGTGAACGAGGTCTCCGGGAGAAAATTCCTTTATGTAAAAGTCAAAACTGAAATGTTTTCCTTGCAAAATATTTTCGCTCTTTTAACATAGTTCTCTAAAATTCTCAGTTACTCCTAGTCCAATATTTCCTCAACACTCTGCAGATGTTCCTCGACGTTTTCTTATTTTACCTGCAACTGCCGGCATGCTTTCACCGAGTTTTTCCAGTGAAGTAATTGTGGTTGTCAATATGGAAAAGTTGCTCTTAATATGAATCTGACATCCTTTCAAATCCGACTTAGCCAACGGATCTTAAAAAAAAATACGATAGCAATTGCAGGTCTATTGGAACTGTCCAGAATTAATTTTATCACATCAAAAATATAAGGATTCTGTTGACCTCGCTCGCCTTCTTCGTGGTAAGTTCCTAAACCGCTTCCAGATGTTTACCAGAGAAAGGAGCATGCGACCTTTTTTTGTTTCTTGTGTGTTTATATGTGTGAAATATGTAAGTAATTACACTAAACGAAAACGTTTAAAAAAAAGAGTAAAGCAGAAAACTTAGAAGACAAAGCCAGAATAACTGCCGCGTCTTCCTTCGAAGCAGGTGCTTGGCTCAAAGCTCTACCTTCGCCCCCTCTCGACCTTCACCTAAGTAATGAAAGTTTCCGAATAGCAGTTGGAATTCGCCTGGGTGCAGATATTTGTGAAAGTAACAAATGTCAGACATGTAAAACAGAAATAAATAAAAAAGGATTACATGGCCTTTCTTGTTCAAAGAGCGCAGGTAGGCATCCTCGTCACTCGAATGTTAATGACATTATATTGAGAGCACTAATCTCAGCTGGCATTCCTGCAGTACGAGAACCTATTGGATGTAGCATAACAGACGGTAAAGGACCAGATGGGATGACTCTGTTACCCTGGAAGAGAGGCAAACCATTAATTTGGGAATTCACTTGCTCAGACATGTTCGCTCCTTCCAACCTCCCTTTTTCCTCAATCCAGGCGGGAAACATCGCCAGTCGAAAAGAAGCGGAAAAAAGAAGAAAATATAATAATCTTACACAGAAGTACCATTTCATACCCGTTGCTATCGAATCCAGTGGTTCATGGGGGAAAGAAGGCCTCAACTTCATAAAAGAAATAGGTAAGCGTATCACACAATCATCTGGTGATGATAGAGCAAGCACCTTTCTTATCCAAAGAATAAGCATGGCAATTCAAAGAGGTAATGTAGCTTCAATCCAGGGAGCCATATACCCAAAGGCAAGGAATTAGATGAGATATTCCTACTGTAATTTTGATTTATTTGACGGAACGTTTGTCACTTTCCATAACTATAAGCAGGTAACCGCTAACATTAAGCCTACCGTTGTAGCGGATGAAATGTTTCCTGAAGGAGTTGGACTATACATGGGGATGGAAGAGGTAGGAGGTTCCGATGGCCTGTTAATGTGTTTGGCGGCAAATGAGAAAGCAGTTCATACAGACCTTTCCAATGATTTCGAAGACACATTTGATGATCACGGTCTTGCAGTGTTTGTGATTGTGGCCTTCCGAATCTTCAAGCTTAAAGCATTAATTATTCGTTATTATTGTTATATTTATTATTCAGTTTGAATGTTGGGTTTTCATTTTCCTGTCTTTGTGACTGTGTAATATAGATTGTGATATGAGTATTACATAGAGAGTAAATAATTTTTAAAATGACCTAAAAACGAGAAAATTGTCAGTAAACCTAAAAACGGTAAAAAAAAAGCAAAATAATGGAAAATAATAATAACGTATTCTCCTTCAGTTTTAGAGTGCAATGAATTTTGCTTATGGTCGGAATCGTTCCCAAACATTCAAGGAAAGGAAGATATTTCATCAAATTCAGAGCTCTACTAATTATGCTGTGAATAACTTCCGCCTGTCACATACAAAATGCTCTTATTCTGAAAGGGTAGTTTGTTTCATTGACGAAATGCACATAGATTCCTCGTATTACGGCTCTCTAGGGCCTATTACGTTTTCGGTAAATTTCGTATTCATACTGGTTTTATCACAAAATGTTTTTAGAAGTTACTCTGATACGACTTACATCAGATTGCTGCGAAGCCGTAACGTTCGTACTTCTACCATATTACGGCCCTATATTAAATTTTTCGGAAATTTTATTGAATTTTTATGTGTAATTTTTCAAAATAAACATTTTTGGTATCTACATAAAAATTCATATTCGGAATCATTTTAGCGCAAAATGGCGTCTGCTACTCTGACGCGACAGTTCCAGAGGTTTCTAAATTCGAACCCCGCAGAAACTGTACTAGTAACAGGTCGAGAATGAAACTTCCAGAGTTCGTTACAAGTATGTAACCCTAACAGCCTACTAAATTTCAAATTTTTTGAAGCAGACTTTTTTGAGAAAATGGCGCTTGAAATACCACAATTTCTTATATTTCGCCTATTTTGCAAGTCGAAAACTGAAAACGTAAGCGAGTGACGTAAGACGTGAATCATTTTTAATGAACTTCTGTATGCCTTTTGTACAATCAACACGAAAAAAAAACGTTCCTAACCACGAAAAAAGTACTTCAAAACTTGCTATTTTCGTGAAAACCGCCATTTTGAAATATCGAGTTCTCGTTGGTGTGACGTCATATGTAGGCAATTCTTACATCATTTCATTAAGAAATAACTATATAACAATGTGAAAGCAAGCTCATGCTCTTACCTTTCACCTGGTGCCTGATATTTGTCCTGAAAGTGGCTGAAAACAAAATTACCAGAAATGCGAAATTTAGGGTAAAACCTGGCAATCCTGCAACTGCTTTGGATTTTTTTAGGGCGAAACAAAAGAAGGGGCGGTACTTCTATCTGGTTGAGCTACCCATAAAAATAATTTTAACAAAACATGAGACTATGAGGGTACAGCCACTGCATGGACTCAGATGGAACTAGGCATGTAATGTTTACGAAATTGAAGAAAGTAACAACACTTGAAATTATGTAAAAAGGAAATGGTATTTTTAAAATGTAACTAACGACATAAATTACACTATGTGCACCTATATATGTGTTTGTTAGAACTTTACTTTCTGGACAATGTTAAAAAGATGACTAAAGAAATGAACGAGGGATATACGCAATGTAATCCAAACCCAACCTCCATCCCCAAATGTGTAAAGTCATTTGTTACAATGATGTAATGATAAGAACATTTCCTACTATGTGCTGACTACAAATTGCTACAGTGAAGCAAATACTGATGAAGCCTACGTCAGCTAATAGTTCTACGTGCAACCTACACACGTACATATATCTGTACACAGTGGCGCAAGCAATGTAACTTACCGTATACTACTTTGTTCAACTTGGTGAACTTAAAACCAAATTTGTTATTTGCACCACTGTAATTGATCTTATTGCTCAACTCATTCGTTAATATTTTGCTAAGAACATTTCGGGTGCAGGACCTTACTTCCTTCCCACCCACTCTTGCTAAGAAGGACACCTAACAAAAG
The DNA here is from genome assembly GCA_022664845.1 of Lepisma saccharinum. Lineage (NCBI taxonomy): Eukaryota > Metazoa > Arthropoda > Insecta > Zygentoma > Lepismatidae > Lepisma > Lepisma saccharinum. The sequence continues at coordinate 7,962 of JAGDQP010002475.1, forward strand.
AAATAAAACAAGCATGAGGACACAACAGAAATATGCAGTGAAAGGTCGTTTAAAGATGATTGTGGCTACGTAAGGAAAAAACTACCTTCTACAAAACTATATTAAGAGCACCAGTTTCTGTAGTTAAACATACTATCCGTCAAGAAAGTAAATGTAGACCCTTTTGCTGGCTGGAATCGGAATGAAGAATATGAGAATTAAATCAGTCAACTGCGTAGTTTGGTAGGGAGTGGTAATGAAAGTCTGAAACATAGATCAAAAAGGACAAAACTGTAAATACAAATTATGCATAGTCTAGATAAATAACAACATAACAGAAATACAAAAGAATCATTGAAACAAAGAAAAACACCATAGAAGATTGCAGGTGGTGGCACAGAATTAAATTGCAAGTAAAAATGTCAATAACAGCAAGTTCAGGATGACGTGATCGTGGTCTAACAATTAAGATAACGAACTACCAACTCGAAAGTCAATGGTTCAAATCCAACAAAGATTCTCATTTTACTTTATAAATTTTGCTTTGCGTTATGCGATGTCACGCGTTTTAATATTTTACGATAAAGAAAGGAAGAATTGTTATTGTTGTTGACGATGAATATTAAGTTTGTGTGTTGACGAATAAAATAATGTATGGAACTCTCAAAACATTTCGGATCTATGGCTCCAAAGTTTCGGGTAATTAGATTTTTTGTTCGTTTTCAAACTGAGGCTATATAAGGACGGAACCTACCATTTAACGTCGGTTCGGAACCACTGACTCACAGGGAATCGAACCCAGAACCATCAGCATCAATTATGGCATAGACGCGAGTTTAAAATTTAATCGGTTTCTAAGTATAAAAGGTCACTTTATATAAACTACTTGGTGGATCCAAAGGTGGTTTACACTATTTGAAAGTCAACAAGGAGTTGTAATAATTCCCTAAATTTCATTTCAAATTTCTTCATAAACATCGGAGGAATACTTCACCCAGGTATATGTAGTTTGAAGTTAATTTTAAAAAGCTTGGAGGCCCGATGCTAATACAGTAGATTATTATCCATTCCCCGTTCCTTGCTCGCTTACAGATTTCCAATTTTCCAGTATATTTTGGAACTGATACCCTTAAATAAATTCGTATGAGGATTATTTTTGTTAAAAAAAAGGTTGTGGGTGAGAATCTCACGAACCCAAAATGCAAAGACCTTTGCAATGTGTCGGCTGAAAAAGAGATTTTTTTTCTCGTATATCTTAAATGATAAACTTCAGGGCCTGTTCTCTCGTAGATGGTTGCGTAGTGCACCTATACATAGAATACGTCGTTTATTAAAATGTTGAGAACTTACACCACATCCACATGACGAATCATTCACAACTATAATTACCAGACCGGGTCTCTGTGAAAGTTTACTTGAAACAGATAATGAGAAACTGATTATAATGTTTATAGCATAAAATCCACCATAAATAAAAGCCAGTATGTTGCCGGACTCCTTGGCGTAATTGCTTATGTGTTAGTCTACAAGGTGGGAGATTGAGGGTTGTAATCTGCTGAGAGTTTGTATCCTCTAACTAAACCAAAGCTTGCTTCTATTTTTCTTATTTTATAAACGTTTTAAATAAATGATCATGTTACGAAAATAAAATCATGTAAGCTATATTTCTTTTCCCTTTTATTTTACATTTTAAAACCTAAGAGTACTTCTAATTTCCTTTTCTTCAGAAGCTAGAAAAATGTAGAATTTGTGCAAATTGTTTATGGAAACTTTATCTTATAAGATTTTTTATTTCCAAGTTTACTTTATTTTACATACAATATAAACTAGCCTACTATATATAAACGAAACGCAGTGTCAACTTGAGGGAATGATTGCAGTTTGGAAGTAGTTTTCTATGAGAAGTTCCGGTCTGGTAATTTTAGTTTAGAATGATCTATCATTAGGAGGTGAAATAATTTCAAGCATTTAAATATACGACGTCTCATATAGCTGCACTTCACAGTTAATGAAAGAACAAGCTCTAAAGTTAAATCACTTAAAATACACGAACAATGTTTCATTTGTGTCAGCAGACCACATTGCAAAGCCGGTAACGTTCGTTAGATTCGCACCTACAACGTTTCTTATTGTTACTAAAATAATCCTCTTAGACATTGTATTAAGGGCATCAGTTATCAGTTCATCATTGTATTAAGGTCAGACATACAGGAAAATTGGAAATATCTACGCGAGCGAAGCAACGAGGAATGGATAATAATCTATTGTCTATTTGCATCGTGTCTGCAGGCTGTTCAAAATTAACTTCAATGTAACTATATATCCCTAGATGAAATATAATTCATGCACATCCGATGTTTATGAAAAAAAAATGAAATTAAATTTAGGGAATTTAACAGCTCCTGGTCGAATTTTAAGTGATGTTTATTAAAACTAAAATTTAGAAACTTAATTTAGAAATTTAGAAACAAAACTAATGTTTAACTCTTCGATTTGAATATAAAGGAAAAATATCCTCCTACTACTACTTAAAAGCAAAATTTTGGAATCTAAAATACATATTATATTTTATTAGTTCAGAGTTTACATACCGAATTTCACATCTCAAACTTAAGTGAATTCTTACATTTGAAATCTTCTAAATAAGTAGTGGTAAATTTAAGTATTACAGAGATTGTCCTCTTTCCCTTTAGAAGCAAAATTTTTGAAAACACTGGGACAAGTGTTCAATTATTTTCAGTTAAGACGTCGAATGAAAAGTTTCACACATCAAACTTAAGCAAATCCATACATTTGGCATTTTCTGAGTAAATAATGGGGAATTTTAATAGGTAGAAGCTACTCTCCTTTCACCTTTCAGAAGCGAGGTTTTTGAAAACACTGAAACACGTAGTACATTTTTTTAGTTATGAGCAACAAATTTCACACTTTTACGTAAGCAAATCCTTATATTTGACATTTTCTGAATAAATATTGGAAATTTTAATACTATTGAAATTGCCTCGTTAGGACAAGAACTTTTGTAAATGCTGAAACATGCATTCGCGTATTTTTAATTAAAGCATTTAAAATCTGTAATAATTAAATTTGGCATATTGTTTAAAGGTAGGAAATTTTAATGTTTTGGAAATTGTCCCTTTCCCCTTTAAGTGCGGGATTGTCATTAACGTTAAAAAACATGTGTTATTTTTTATGTTTATATGCCGAGTTTTATCTTCCTGTTCTTAAGGGTTCGTGAGATACACTATTCTTGGGGAAAAATATATTTACCATTACATTATCAGGTAATGGTAACTTATTCCACAACGTCCTCTTTGTTACGTTGGAGTATATGTAACAATGTGGTGCATATACTCACCAATCTCCTAGAATTTTCCTCTTCACAAAGGGAATCCAGTAATCTTATATTTCTTAGATCGTTGACAGGCATATGTGGAAAGGAAGGGGACAATTTATCACTATGCCCTTTCTTATCCTCAAGTCCAAGTAATAATGTGTAACACTTGTCTACCTGTGTCCTCAGGGCAGCAAGGCACTTCTTCAGTTGTTCTATATCTGACTTCGTTGCAAAATTAGGATATGCTTTGTGACTTATTTCTGTTTCAGACACTCTATCCTTCACCTTTACTCTAGGCGTGCAAGCTGTTACAGGTGAATTGCCACCAGCGTAAGTCCCATTAGGGGAAGGCTCGGTTCTGTTTTTCCTGGCTCCTGGAGAATAGGCTTCTGTTCTGTGTTTCCTTGGGCTGATTCTCGTTTTTCGAGCTGGAAGAGGTGAAAGAGGATATTTGTTACATGTCAAATATTCTATGGTATCAGGGCTATGTGGTATGTCCTCTTACCAAACAGACATTAAAAAAAGAAAGTGGGGAAAAGTACAAAACCCGAACAATGATGTAAAGTGTGTTGAGAAATGGGACTGTCTTACTGTCAAATATAAGTTTCGGCATACTGTTTCCGAGAAAAAAATTCTGCCAAAGTTGAGCAAAATAAAAATAAGCTAATAGTAGCCAGCAAAGACGGACAAAAGAAATCACGAGACTAAGTATTGCTGCCAGTGGCTGACACTAATTTTCTTTTACTTCATATTACATTTGCAGTTATACATTTGGCATGAACCATGTAATTGGTTCGTTAAGTAGAAAGGTGCCATATCAGAAGGTTTGTAATTAAGTGTCACTAAAGCTTATTATCCCTCTTCAGCTTACCTATCAGTAACACACCCATACGGTAAAAAACTACTTGCTACGTAGATTGCAACACATTGACGGCAAAGCAAAGATTTGCAAAAAGAAAACATATGCTATTGAAAAACGAAAACCCCAAAACAGTTATTTTTTTCAAGTAAACTCCAAGGAGCATCGGCCTTTTTTTTAAAGTAAAATAACGTTTATATGTCATACCACTTGTTAATTTTAAATATGGTAGAAATTTCAGCTGTTGCAAGCAGCCTTCCTCAGGACCTGAAGAACGGAAGAATCAACACATGACGTCTTGAAGAACAGCAGCAAAGATTTTCATCCTCTTGTTGAAATAAATTATTTTTATGTACACTTTCTGCAGCATATTGCATAAATATTTGAAAACACTAAAATGGCCTTTCAGTATCAATAAAAGCACCACAAGACTTAAAATGTTCAATAGCCACCTGCACTATAGTTAAAACAGGAAGTTCTTTGTCAGCTGATTGTTGTAACAGGTGAGTCCTTCTTTAACTGATGGAGTAGCTGAAAATTCGACCAAATAACATAAAAATCAGGTATGATATCTAAACATTTTAATCATTATTATTTTTCTTCTATGTAAAAAAACATCCCTAAAGAACAGGGAGAGCTTGTTTAAAGCACGGTGGTTTCAATCAAGATTGAAACAAAGGCTTTTATTTTAAAACAATCGAAATTGTTTTCTTTAAGGGGAAAAAATATCACTATAACTTTACAAGTACCCGCATTTGTAAATTTCAGAGTTAGGGCACTAATGAGAAAAAGGTCTGCTTTGGAGAGACAAAGCAGGCCTGGGAAAAAACATTACAACCCTTCTTTGTTGCTGCTGTGCCACCATTTGTGTTCACTTTGGAGAAGTGTTTGTTGTTTTAAAGCAAGGTGGTTTAAACAAAGATTTAAACCAAGGTTTAAACCAGATTTTGTTTTTCAAGAAACAAATGAGAGTTTTTTTTTCAAAACAAAGTACATGAAGAAAATTGAACTAAGAAATATGTATCCATTTAAGAGTTAAGGCACCAATGACTAAAGGTCAACAAGAAATAAAGAAACTAGTTTAAAGAAAAAAAAAACTAAAAAGAACAATTTAAAAAAAAAAAACAACTTTTTTTCAACCCTGCTTTTGAGTGATAAGCTGTGTCACAAGTAAAAGTTTTCTCCTGCCAAATAAACATGGCGCAGTATAAACAAAGGGTAACGATGATACTTTCCCAGCTGTACTTTGCCTCTCCAATGCAGACCTTTAGCCACAATTGTGCCCAAAATCTTAAAATGGATAAATACTTGCTATATAGTTGTAGTTCCTTCAATTATTATTATTATCATTTTTTTGAAAGACACTTTCGTTTTTATTAACAAGAACATTTTGGTTTAAACCTTGCCTTCATCGTTGGTTTTAATAACCTTGCTTTAAACCAGCCAACCTTCTCTTTAACCAACCATTAACCTGCAAGCAAGATTAACCCAAGCATCACCTGCTATGAAGAAATTAAGACCCAAAAATTTATCTCCCCTCCCACACACAAAAAAAAAGACATACTTCCATTGTACGGTATGTTTACACAACACGAATATATTCTCACCTTCCTCAGCAGGCCTTAGTGCAGGCGGGTCAGGTAATTGTTGAGAATAGTTTTCTCTACATGTTCCTCCAATATAATTTTCTGGACACCCTAAGCTTTCATTTTCTGAGCTGGAAATGTCTGCACCACTATCTATCTTTCGTCGCAGTCTCCTTCTTCTCGACGATACACCTTCGCCGCTGTCGGAGTCAATGTTTGATGTGAGGGCGTACTCCCTCTCCTTTTGTAATGCAAAATTATAGTCTTCTGCAATAGTGCAGAAAAAAGTACCGGTATAGAACATGTATTGAAAGCATAACACATGGCCTTCACATTCCTTCTTTTCATGGTGAAATTGATCAATGAAATGAAATGACTCCAGTCATAGGACATGTGTGATGGAAAAATAAGATAAATATACCAAACATGCAATTCTGCTTACACACCTATTTCTGTCTTTTTTATTGCATTCAAAGCAAAAGAAGTCCCTATCGAACACTACATGAACACATTTCATTTAAAGATCAAATGCGAAATAAAAAAAATTAAAACTATCATGTGTTAAGGACGCTTTAGACGATACAATTTTTCGTACGATAAATCATACAATATTGTATAGTGTTTTACACGGTACAATTTTGGATACGAGGGGATAATGATGAAACTGCTGGAGTTTATAGTTGTGACATCTCAGGATTTTAGGATAATTGTGCCACAGATATTTGTTAAAGTAGCCCATTTAAAAAAAAGAAAAGAATTAACATATTGATAACAATGAATCTTGACGCAAAGGAAATTCAGTTTGTCTTAATGCTACATTCTACCAAGAAAATCTAACTTCTACTAGGTTTCAGTGGTAACGAAAGTGTCGTAGCTTTACATCTGTACTTCAATAAAGATACTTCAATAAAGATATATAGATCGCGATATATTTACTCCTATTTATACATATGCGGGCCAATTAGTAATACTACGGTATAACTACTACTACCACAGAGCACTGGAAACGCCTCAAAATGCTACGTGTTACGTTCCTATAAGCACTAAATACATGCAAAATACAAAAATGAGTAGTAATGCAGATTTTATGTGACTCATTTCAAACAAGGTAAAAAGTGTGAATAGGGAGAGTCAGCTGTCTTAACCCTTGAATAAAAATTCGTTCGTTCGATAATTACCTAGCTCACGTATTGACTTGCACAGCTCTGGCCTGACGTCGACACTCTACTTACATTATGTCTACTTCTGTAATATACTGTTCAATGTATTTCATTATTTCGGATGCACAGAGCGTTTATGATTATGAAAATCATTGAAAGGGGGGGGGATGATTGCAAAGATACCGGTATCCTCTACATTATTTCCTTTCATACATATCATGCCTGCAGCAGATTAGGTACTCTACGCACAAGAAAATGAAAATCACGTTAACTGCATTGAACGATATGTAAGACAAGCAGTAGCTATTAGATCACATTAGAACTTTGCCATTATATTTTTGAACATATTTTTCACGTATTTAGTACCTTTTATGGTTAGAGGAATACAAAACGTAGCATTCTGAGTATTGCCAGTCCTCTAAGGCAGTAGCTGAACTGCAGTATCACCTATCGTTTTAAAATTCCCTTAAAAACTTTGTTTTATATCTTTATGCCTGTAATAGTTTATTATGCCATTATGTATGTTAATTTCAGCATCAAGTAATAACATTAATATGTTCTCTTTGTCTCGTAATCCATAACCAAACAGTCGAATAGGAAACCACGCTACATTGCCAGTACGAGCGCTGTCATAGATTTTACGAAAAATCCGCTGAAAAATAGGACCGTTTCTATTTAGAGAACACATCGGAGATGCTATGAAAAATCGTACGATTCGCGCTTTACACGTTCAAAAATGTAACCGATGAGATTGCATACGAGGGATCGTACGAGAAATTGTATCATCTAAAGCGACTTTTATTGGTTACTTTCCCCATGCCGTAAATGTCGCCGACAACTTATGGGCCACGTACGGGTAAATGTCGTATCGTCGATATAGCGAGGTGTCGAAGATTGGCGCTAGTGGGATACTGGCGGCAGATTTTTGACGAGTCGATATAGATAACTAGGATTCGGGCTGTTGAAGTTACCACAACGTAGCAGCGAAAACTTCGTTTCGGTCTGCGCTTCTTTGATCCGTCGCTGAACTATCAAGAAGGCACCAACACGAACTGCCGCAAGTCATTTACATGCGGATAGTCGCATGTCATTTGTTTTAGAAAAGTGTGGCTTCTGGTTTGCATATATAGGAAAAAGGGCTATCATTTAGTGTGGTTTTATTTGTAAAAAAAACTGTATAGTATCAAAGTTCCAACATGTTGAGTATGTGCAACAGGGTTCCCCACAGCATAAGAGTTCCATGTTTTTATTGGTATACAATTCATTAGAAATTATGTAGGCTATTTATGAAACTAAGGAAGACAATTTTCTCCTCCTTCCAAAATGACGACCCTCCAGGTAGGAGCCTGAGACTTCTTTTGCAGTTTCCAGGGTTGGAAAATTTAAAAAAAAAAAAAGAACAAAACGTGTTTAAAACGTTTCTTATGTTTTTTTTTTTGTTTTAAACATGTTTTATATACTACAAAAGTGTATAAAACAAAAAAAAAATTAAAACGTTTTAAACATTTTCTTAAAAATAAAACATTGCTAGGGTTCATGATAGGATCTACACATGCAGTAGCCTCTATAACGTTCCAATCGCAATATCGGTCTATTCATAAGCACTTACTAGACGTTGTAAGTTCTATTTTACCAAATTTGATGAAATTTCATATTTAATAAAATTGAATGATAAAGCTATTTATTATATAAAAGCCGAAAAGGTAAAGGTATACCCTGTGCAATGCGCCTGCGTCATCAACGGTGGGTGGGGGAGTGGAGGTAGCAATCCACATATTCTCGGCCAACGGTACGAAGTGAGGTGGAGTGGTCAGTCCCACCCTCGCCTGACTTTACCTCCCAATGTGTCCAGGAATACTAAGGACACTATGGTACTCAATTTGATAGGAGGCTGAGTTGGAATTGTAAGAAAATGTGTCTTTTTATTTTTAGTTATTTTTCATGTTTTCTTTTTCAAAATGTTGTTTTTTCACACAGCAAATAGTTTATGCTTTTCACTGCAGATAATTAATGTAATCAGTAGGATTGGATTTAAGCTTTCACAAATCCATCCCAATTTTCTATTGCTTTGTTTTCCCGCAACCAACTTTCTTCTATTGCGTTGAATGATGTTTCAGCTAAGTCTGGCGCAGATACAGTATGGAAGAACTTTTCAAAACGTTGGCAACACTGAGAACTGGGAAACCTGCAATATCTCACATATACAAAAAATGTAATCTAGGATTTAATTTATGTTGTATTTCTTCTTAATTACCTATATAAAAGTAATTCCTGCTTAATTGGACCTTAGCAGTATTCAAATTGAAGCCTGGAATTCATGTTTTTTGTTTGTTTGTTTTTTTAAACAAATTTTAACGAATGTTTTTTTCTTCTATTTACAAAATTAGGCTGAGTATATCTCGTGCGCCAGGCATAGGATCACTGAAGGAAAGTTCTCCAATATGCTGGTCGGCATTGAATTACACTTCTTGAAATGTTCTCTCCTTCGGGCAACAATACCTGCCATTTCCTTTTTACATAGTCTACAATTGACTTTTACGGTTTTATTTTCCAAAGGATTAACTTTAGTAAAGTGTGTCTATATTAAATCCTTTTTTTATTCCTCTGCACTCCCCTGATAATGAGTGTATATGAACACCCAAAAAGCAGATAATCTATTAAGTTCTACCACCCGACACAAATTCCAAGCAGCGATTAAGAAATTGTTATTAAATCTTCACAATTACTTACTACTGTTCCATTCCTCATACAGAAAAGAAAAGAGCAATCTTATTGTAGAAGCATATACATGCCCAAGATGTTTCTCTTTTTCTGCCACTTTCCCACACTAAATAAAAAAGGAAGAATTGAAACAAATTCAACGGACAAGAACATATCAAACCAGCGCATTTTATATCTGTACCTGTAGACTGACTTCCGGCACCATAATACTGATTATTTGGGAAACTATCTTTTCACACGGAACAAATTGCATACTGGTAAAAACACACTCTTTTGTACTATTAAAAACAATATGATTGTTTCAAAGAAGAAAAATAAAATTAGCATGTTTTAAACACGGCTTAAAAAAACATAGTTTAAAACAAATGTTCAAAATGTTTAAAACAATCGCCCCGGTTTAAAACATTTGTTTAGAACGTTCTGTTTTAAACATTCCAACCCTGGCAGTTTATGGTATTGATATTTGAATAAATTGTATGAATGAAAGTGGTAGGTCATGTTGCAAAAAGAAATAAAGAACAACATGCCTCTTGTAACAGCTTCAACGTACACTCCTAGTAGTATCGTTTTATTAATTAAAATACTTCAAAGAGACAAGTCATATATTTACTTGTTTTATAATACAATATGATCTTTATAAAAACAATGGAATAATGCACGTTTCGAAACACACCAATCACTACCAGTATGCTTCCTATCAGTGTTGTGGATTTAGTTCTCGAAGGAAAGAAAAAGTCAAATTTCGGTAAAGAATGAGCTAAATTTGTATGTTTTCAATGCAAAGAAATATGTTTTACCCGCTATAAGCAGTTTAAAATCCGCTAAACGCCTATAAAAGCAATATGGAATTTTTAACATTTTGTTCTCGCTGAAGAATCCCCAAATCCACTATCTTCAGCGTGAAAACCGCTAACTTGGCAACTCTATACTTCTCTCCCTTTCGCTTCTACTCATTCCAATCTTACTTCCCAACTGAACGTCACTTTACAATAACTTCTGAAGCTGATAAAAGCGGTTTTACTACTTTGGGTGAAAGGAAGAATCACATTGCAGACCCATAATTTTACAACTTATCGGAACCAAAGAATTCGATCCAGAAAGGATCGAATCCGTCTTTGAAGGAATCAAATTGGAAAGCAAAGAACTCGGAACCAAAGGATTCAATCAGGAGGCACGAATCTTTGTATGGAATGAATCGAAAAGAGTAGACTCCGGAAAAAGAACCAATCTTCCCAATACTATCTGCGACTATATTAACCATTGTTAAAAACAGGGCGCGAAATCATGACAGTCGAAGTGTGGGGGAGAGAAGACAGTAAAGGAAAAAAATCTCTTCGCATGGAATGCTTTGTTTCAGTGTTTTGACATTGAGTTCACAAATTTGGGTATCCATAATTATTCAACTATGTAGTATTGGGGATACCGCAAACTACTTGTACACCCATTAATTACATATGAATTAATGTACTTTTTTCAAACTTCTGACATAAGTATAACTTTAGTCACCCCCAGTAAGTCTTTATGGGGGATTTCTTCCAAAAAAATTTAGTGGGGAGAATCCCCTGCCTCCCAAGGTTTCGCACCGTGTTTAAACACATAAAAAATTCATAGAAATTTCAATCTAGGATTCAAACTTTCAAACTCTGTCTTGTTCACTGTTGAAAATTTGTATATCCACTTAAACAAATAATTTCAACAATGAAGAAAATACAAAATTAAAAGTCAATAAGGATTAAACCTTTTGTTTGAACACAAATTTTGTTTGAAATTTGTATGAGCAACGAAAGATTTTACTGTAAGAACAAACCACATTAAAGATATTCGAAGACTGTACTGCTATCCGGAGTTAAAATCATAATTGATCCAAGTGGGCCCAGCCCGAAAAATAAACATTGTTGGGTCCACCTAAAAAAACACATGGGTTTTGATCTTTTTATTAGTATATTATGGTACAATCAAGCTGTATCACATTGCGGGTCCTTTTACTCTATTTTAGACATATATTGGGTACATTAGACAGTTTCATATGTTATTAAGATATAAGATTACTATATACAACATTTAATAAATGCTAAGGCTGTTCTAAGACCATCGTGAAAGTTTGAAATAATATAAAGATCAAATTATTCTATGAATTGTGTTTAGCCTATATCTGAAATAACATACGCAATCTTATTTTATAAGACAATTCTGTAAAGCAAAAAGACAATAATAAAATTTCGAAAACATAGCGGCCTAGACTGTACGAATTATCGATTTATACCATTCTTGGCACAAGGCTAGGTCTGCAGAAGTTTCTTGATATGTATTTATTTTGGCACGATAACCAAAGAGGTATCACAGGCTCGACATTTGAATTTAACCGTTCCCAAAACGGTCTGACCAATTTCGGACTTTTTTTGTCACAAGGTTAGTACTTCAACCTTGGAAAACTTGCGTATGTTTATCTTCGCGCGTGAGAGTGTTAGTTGTTACTTGACTATATAGGGAAGTTTAAGTAGACCTACATTTAAGGGGAAATTCCAACCACCATAATCGGTTCAAATTTGAACGCTCTTCCTCTGGAAATCGAATTCGGGACCACAAGCACCAAAGGTGCACGCGCTAGTCACTAGCCCAGCAGGAAAGGTGGGGTATTATCCATTTCGGCGCTGGAAATAAAGAAGATACGAGATCAATGATTCTTAAAATTCGAATTCAACATCATGCAAAAACTCTTCGGCCAGCTTAGAACATTTTTGATACAAGAGTAGAACTTTGGACTGGGCATTAATGTCTTCTCAAGTGTCCAAAGGGTTTAGAAAACACACAAAAATTCAAATTCAGCATCACCACGTAAAACCGGCTTCACTGATTTATTATAACGTGTTCGAATTCTTTCCATCTTGGAAAACTTGCAAGAAATTCATAAACGACGATCGGACTCATCTTGTAAACAAATAAATAAAATACAATAAACTGTTCCCACTTTTTGGAGCTGAAACTAAGTAGAAGCATGAATCTGTCTATGGATGCAGAACTAATAGCCAGTAAGGGTACGACGGCATTGATCTTCAGGATTTCTCTAGAAATCACGAACTTATATGTATTTATTTTCATAGGTGGAAGTGAGGAAAGAATAAAAAATGTACCATAGAAATGTGTAGGTAATTTCCATATTGCAGAAATAATTTTTTATGCATGTTATTTCGCTAGTTGGTTCGCAGCCAAACAGTGTTGCTTTTTGCGGGAAATCACCAAAAATAACATTTTATTTCTGTAAGCTAAGGGAATTAGTATACTTTTCGTCGCAACACAGTATGGAAAAGCATTTGTACATACTTTAAATTTTCTTCACTAAGTTTGTAATTCTTACCGATGTGATTTCCCTCAAAAGCCGCCACTGCAGCTGAATAGAAAGAGAAACCCTTTTTCTAGTTTACTGAGTAGTAGATAAAGGAATCAAACGCTTCATCAATGGATATTAAATCATTTTAATATTAAATCGTAATGAGCAAGAACAAAAGAAACAAGTAATCACTGTCGGTTCTTGAGGGAAGTCACAACGTTAAAAATTAACATTTTATTGGTATCAGCTAAGAGGATTGGTACATATTTAATCGTTACAAGTGTATACAAAGATTAGTACCTACTCCAAGTTTTCTTCCCCTAGATTGTAGCGATAAAATTGTTATTTCTTATGCGACTTCCACCAAGAGCCGCAAATGGAGCATAATATTTATCTTAGCACGCAGGTGATATGAGATGTGCACCTACAGTTTAACATGCAATAAGAACTACATGCGTTCTCACCAGGAAGCAAGCCTTGGTCTCCTACGCCAAAGCTTAAACTAAACACACAGCCACGAGGGAGCAAATGAGGGAAACTGATCACATAAGGAGGGAGATTGATCCGATTCTCCCAAGGAGGAGGATTGATACATATGATACAAAGGGATACGCAATTAATAAATATATATTGCATTACAAATTCGTATGTTTTGTATACTAATTACTGCTTTTAAATAGTTAAACTTGCCACATTTCAATGGAAGAATGGGGCTAACAGACCATGTTTTTCTCAAAAATGTTTTTTTTTCTTAAAATATATTTTTCTTTACTTAAATTACATATGAATAGAAATACGATTGATTGGCCTTAACGTACTTACGCAACAGCGGAGTTATGGAAAGTAGGCCCTGTTCCGAAAATCGACATCGATAAAAGAAAATTATATCGTACTATCCTATTTCACGGACGCATACCTATATTCATGATATATTAGCTTCTTTTAGCGCCAAAAATACTCTTACTGCCTTAGAAAGTGTATTCGAAGGGCGGAAAGTGCTTCTGCAACCTGTAACCAACTTACGCGAGGTTTAAGTTTGTTTTTGGTAGCTGAGGTGGATCAGTGGTATAGCGTTCAGCTCTGGTGCTTCGGATCCGTGGTTCGATATCAGCTCGCACCAAGTAGGCTTTATGGTGGACAAACTACATGTGCGTGGGTTTACTCGGGTTCTCCAGTTTCCTTCTATTTTCTTCATTCCACTATTACATTGGTTCTCATCATCACCGTCTCCTTTAGCCTACCCAGCATAATCATGGGACATAAAACTCAATGATATTTTTAAGTTTGCTTTTCAAATTGTATTACACCTTTCTTCCTTAAATTTTAAAAGGTTATACACCCGTAAACGTGGAGAGCACCAAAGGTTCAACTGTCTGATGCAACATAAATAAGTAACGCGCTTAAAGTTTAAGGTTTCGTGAAAAGTCCTTAGTTCGTTTTGGTGTGCTCACTACACTAGAATACGAACAATCAGGTTCTTACTGTGAAACAACAGAAGGTAAGCCTTACTTCGAAACTCAGACCCTATTTCTGGGGGTTCGGAATCCGGGTTTGATTTCTAGCACACCGCTGTGCTAAAGGGACCAGGACCTCTCCTACACCATCACCCGTGTCAAACAACTCTAATAGGTGAAGAAAATGGACCAGAGCCCAAAATTTCGGGACCGTACATCTAGGGCCTCGGGACGAGGGTCTTCCAACGCCATCACCCGCGTGCGACAACTCCATGTTTCTCTTAAATACACGGATTAAAGAGAACCGAATCCAAAACTTCGGGTCCGATTTCCAACATCGGCACTGTGCTCAGGGAACCCGGATCTCTCTACCACCACCACCCGCGTCCAACAACTCTATGTTTAATAGCGAATAAAATTGATCTGATTCCGATATCGAACATCATCGCTGTGCACATGGGACCCGGATCTCTTCAACGCCACCACAATCTTCCAATAAGTCAATGTTAAATAGGCTACTATAAGGGTCCAGAGCCCAAAACGTCAGGACCTCATATCTGAGGCCTCGTGCTCTGAGTCCGATTTTTACCATCTACTCAGGGTATCCTGACCTTTTCAACGTCACCACCCGCGTCCAACAACTATGTTTAAAATGGTTCCTCTTTCGTAGGAGAATCGGCTCCATGCCCTTTTAAAATTAAAAATTTCGTATATAGATATCATTCAAGAAAATTAAAAAGTCCAGTTGTTAAGCTATGGGTGCAGTCGATAATTTTTCCCAGCTTTTATACATTTAAGCAAAATTAACTTTGGCATCTCTATGAAACAACAGGTATTCAGGCAAGCAGATAGATGAGATGCACTTTGTTTTGTAGGGTTAACGTTCTTGTGTAACAGCGACTTTATGAAGGACGGGAGGCACGGGACCCACTCCTTAAAGTGACATCCGAACCACTACTCGGCTTGCATCTCACAATTTGTGTGGCTCAATTTGAGAATCGAACCAGGCACCTCTTAATTACAAGGAGAAAATGAGATAAATTAATACAGATTGTTTGATATGTGGGAACGTCACCATGGAGTTCACAAAATTAGTGGAATATTTGCTTTAAAATTTTATTTTTTGGTCCAAACCAATTTTTTTTTAAACAAGTGGGTTAATCCGCCTTGGTTTAGACCAGCAACCCTGATAGAAAGATTTCATTATATTACCAAACTACAACAGATTGATTGCTTTGGTAGTTTCTTGCATTTGGTGAACGTGGTCACAGGTTCGATTCCCGGTGGGAGAGCATTGAAATTCAAACACATTCTGAATTTCACTTTAAACTATCCCACATAGCAGGGTACGTCCCTGGGACGTCCCAATTAGATCTCATTACCGTCAGAATGGTCCTGCTCCCTTAGCGATGTCCTAAGGACGTCCGTGGGATAACTCTGTGGGCAATGTAAACGTTCATCCCGTATGGAGGTACCTTGGATGTCCCCCGGAAAGCCGTGCGGGATTACCTACCTGGGATTTCTATCAATTAAATATACCTTACTATTATTATTATTTAATTAATTATAACTTTACGAAGGATATGCTTTCGTATAGTTATACGAAGGATTAATTATAACTATACGTCCCATGGATGTAAACGGGACTTAAACAGGACGTCATACGGACGTCCCGATATCCTGCCAGGAGATCCGTCAGATATCCCTGGGACGTCATTTTGCTATGTGGGATAGTACCAAGTATTATATAGCTTTGGTGCGGAAAAGGGAAGCTAAAATCCAAGAAGTAAACAAACCCAGAACGCCACAGAAGCTCGGAATTCAACCATTAAAATTTAAGAAATTGAAAATCTGGAAAACATAAAATTGTTGTGAATTACGACAATGTTATTTTCTTCTCATATAAATCATATTTTAACATTTTTACCTGGAAATATCTTAGAGATTCTCCAACCCCCCGAAAAATAACTAACAAACAATTAAACCCGAAAAAAATCGATTAATCCCACATGGACCCAGGTGTTTGTTTTCGTTGTTTTTTTCAAACCCTGGTAAAAATACGCACCAGTTCCTCTGTAAGTGCGAATATCATTATATGACTAGACCGGGACTCGAACCCGGGACATTAAGCTTATCGTACTGATGCATCAAAACTGCGCCAACCAGTGCATCCTCTTCCACTCGGGTACGTTACGTTTGTGCGCGAGAAGTGTTTGTATGGCAGCAGGTATTATTAAATGAATAACAGTACTAGTTAAACTTATAAAATATGTCTTCATTGAGTTTTAGTGAGACTACCGCAGCATGCTAACTCAACTAAGGAAGTTTAAATTCCTAACGCAGCTTCGAGCGTGAGATGCTTATATGGCAGTATGTTTGATGTCAAAGGGTAACAGTGCGAGTCAGATTTTTGAAGTACCATATTTTCCAAGTAAACCAGGTAAATAAATGTGGACGTCTGTGAACCTGATACAATCAATTTTAAATAATTAAAGCACACCAAACGTTTCTTAAGACGGTATTTTACGCAACTTTGGCTTTTGCTCAAATGAGTTACCTGTGGTGTGATTTTCAAAGGAATGCGTAAACCGGCGTTTCAACAAAAACACTTGAGTATTAATTCATTATTGAAAGTTCCAGGACAGTATTTCAATTTGGGGAAGTCAGCAGATAAAATTTCACAAAGTCTCTATAATCTAAAGTGATCAGACTTGTAAAGAACTAACTTTGGCCAGGATATTGACTGCCCACAAATTATGATGCTATAGGTCGAGCAGTTAAAAGTCTGAGCTAAAATAAGTTCTTTACACACATTTGTCACTTCAGTTTACAAAGTTCCTGAACTTTTATCCTGTCCATTTTCCGAAATTGTGGTATTGCATTTCCACTTTCTACAATTTTCAAAAATCGAAAAAAGTGGGGGTGAACACAGTGCAGAAAGAACGCAAACAGTACTCCAGAGATAGTTAATGATCCACTTTCCACAATCCGACAACGTCTTCGGGGTCTGGTGTTCATCGTAATTCGACGAGCCTCCTAGAAATTTCCACGAATAAAAATCATTATTGCTTGCCTTTTTTCAACGGATCAAAAGCGTTGCTTTGTCCCATAAGAATTTGTCCAGAAATTGAAGCACAGCACAAAAACGCTTTCTAAGGAATACTCATGAACAGAGGGAGCTCGACTTTAATGGATCTTTCTATACAGGCACACTACCTAGAATAAACTGTATAGCCAAATTTATAGCTGCAACGGACAACAAATAACAATAGGGTGATCCGGAAAGAAGAGCCTAACATACCAAGTGCTTCTATGGCTCCTCTTAGTATGGCTGACAGCAGGATTCGAATATGCAATAAACAATTTACCAAAGCAGTTGAATAACAGAAGGAAAGTACTTTATGTAAACACAACAATTAATGTCTCGCAAACTGTTAAATAACAGCAAATACGCGGAAATTTTCAGGTATTTTGTTACTACCTCAAAATACTGCAGTCTGCAAGCTTGTCGACA